>JBBPLQ010000067.1:26713-65690 GCA_038089855.1 Royoungia palumana | reverse complement strand
GTGACGTCACGTTAGAACCAACAGGCAAGTCATTTTCAAGACCACGATAATCCAAACTGTGCAACTCAACCGTGTGCTCGTCAAGCCTTCAAAACACATCAAGACATCTGTGTGAGGCTGTATGATTGCAAACCCATGCAAATTACCTCCGCCACTTCAAGCATTAGGAAGATTCGGCACCTCTATTGCGACGCATGGCTGACAGTGAAGAGTCCATCAGAGCCATCCAGATGTCCCCCCAACATATAAATTTATTGGAGTGAATCAAGACACTCACTCAGCGGTCTGCGTGGCTAAGCTCCAAGAGCTTATCGTGCTATGTAATGACCCCCACATCTGCACTTGGGTGGCGAACAAAGTGCTTGACAAGCCACAACTGGCACGGGCGTGACCCCAGTAAGTGTCGGGACGAACAAGACATGTGTATGGCTTGCTGCGATCAAGAGTATCGAATTTTTCACCGTGCCCTCGTCTCGTCAAAATTTCCGAGACAACCCATCCCGGTGCTGTCGATCGATTCGCCGTGCACAAGAACCGACTGGTATGTTGCACAAGATGCGTCTTGCCCGAGACCTGAAGACGGTGAGCGGTGTTTCCTGGACCATAGAAGCGGTGCCGGACGCTTCAAGGGGTGACTTTGTGCGCAAAAAAATGGGCGACCGAATGGCCCACGGTTTTATGTCTTTCGGGACGAGCGCAAGTGTGGCTTGACGTTGAAGGCTTGAAGTGGAGTGGTAGCTCGCTTCTGACGCGCACAACTCCGCTCGATGGCGTCCCCCAAACAAAAATTCTGTCCGTCAATAGCATTGGCTTTTTGAATCTCAGCATTGTCTCTGCCAACACCCTCGTCGCTTCCCCTCACCGATCTTGCGGTCACTCCTTGAATTCCAGGTGACATTGGTTTAATGGCCTACTCTATATCTTTCTCACCAGGCTCCTCCGCACCTCAGTCACTCGTGATTGAAACGACACCTTCGGGCTCCGAGGAATCTTTCGCGTGCGGCCGCGCTTGAAATGTACTCTGGGATGTCACTTGATTTCTATGGGTCTGGGATGATCGAGCTCTTTATGCAGTTCGGCAAATTGGTTATTCAATTCCACAATCCTTTTTTGCTCACGACGTCGTGTACGGTATCGAGCTCCGCGTCCAGATGAAGTCTTGAAGCCCTTTAACCCAGGATTGTTTCCTTGAATGCGGGACCGTGTACCGGTGCATCTCATGGATTGTGAGAGCCGCTCGGAGGTAATTTTGGTTGGAGATGAAGATGCAGTGAGGGATAGCAGGGAGGGGGATGACAGGTATGTGATCACGCGTCTTTTTCCGGCTCCGTTCGCAATGTTTTTCTGATTACATTGCTAAGCCATGCGTAATTCAGATACACAAAGATGGCTGCTCCTCGAGTTTCAGCTCCGATGGTTGATTGACCAGCTGTCTGAGGAAGAGAGATGATGCTATGGGATTCATTCGGCGTATCAGAAAGCTATAATACGAGACGGTCATCCTCAACACAAACTTGCTTATTTATCGTCATCCATCGTCCGTGCGTGTCTCAACTCACTGATTTTAGGGTCAATCTGATATCGTTTCCAGCCCTGCCTAGAATTCCCAGCACTATATTTCCACACCGCCCCCCAACGTGATTCTGCGAAAAAGAAATTTTGACTGCCCGTTGTCCAACTCGTTATCTCTCCAGCACACCAGCAGTCATGATCCACACGCAAGCACTCGTGTACCTCAATCTCACGAATTCAGACAGGATGACTGTTCCTCGAGCATGGTTATATTGATCAAAAGAGACATTATCTCAGGTTCCTCGGTAGTTAGTGTAAGTAGTGGTGGCTTATCTCCACCATAGATAACGTTCTTATCTAGGATGTTATTTCAATGCGCCATTTTGCGCCATGTTTCAGCTGAGGCTTATTCTTGCCTTCATTCACCTGATAGAAGCTCGACATGTGATCCGATACCCAAGGCACCCTTACTTCTTTACTTGATATTGAAACCTCGCTGCCCCATCTCGTTCCCATATCACCCCTCCCATTTTCTATCCTCACTCAGTCGTTCCACCTGACCGATCAAGTGTCCCTGCGTTCAGTCGAGCAGTCAGTTCACCTTTATGGCATGAAGTATTTGAATCGGTTTTCGAGGAAGGTGAGTCAATCGTTGCACGTTGGAAAGTTGATGTCTGGAGTTCGTAGTAGAAACTCTCGCTAGATGTACAGACTCATGGGGATTTGTCGAGTCTCAACCATGCGTTGGAGGCATCGGCGGGTCGGCGCGAATATCCTATCAACACCCTTACGGCGACCATTCAGCTAATCCAACAAGTCACCGATTTGATATCAGTTGACATGGCGAAGAACATTCTGACCGCAGTTACAAGTATTCTGTTGGTCGTCCAGGTCTATCATCTTTTGCGTGATGTTAGATCCGACTAGCTGAATATTGTCGCAGAACAACATCAAAGGCAATGCAAACCTGACAGAACTAGCCAGGACCTGTGAAGACATCTGTTTCACGATAGCGCAGGCGACTAAGGGCGTGCCCGCAGATGAAATCAGTGACGCACTGAAGAGTGGGCTTCGTACACTCAAATTGTGCGCCAAATGCTTTTAATCGACAATTCCTACTCACGTCAATTGAATCAGGTCCATTGATCGTTTACGTTCGATAGTCGTAGAAGCCTTGCAATTTGGACGCTTCAGGAGATTCCTCGGTGCAAACCTAGATGAAAAGAATATCAAGGGATGGATAACGGAGCTCGAACGAATACAAACATCGTTTAGCGTATGTCGACAATATTCTACTTCCGGCCGGTATTCAATGAATGGTCGTCTCAACAGACAAAGGTGAACATCGTCTCCACTGTCCAACTTGACTGCATGTACCATGTTTTAATGTGTTCCGAAATACAAACGTGAGGAGTAATTCATTATCCTGACAGAACTTGCGCTCATGATATGTTGCAGTCTGATACCCGATCCTCCTCCCCCACCTCCTGCTTTCTTCTTCGGACGTGAACGTTTGTTCGCTAGAGTGAAGGACGCCTTGCTTTTCGATGAAGATGTCGCTCTAATTGGACCCGGTGGAATTGGCAAGAGCTCAGTAGCGAAGGCGTTGATCAATGATGACGACATTCTGAGGCACTGGGGCCGTCGATTTTTCGTCAGTTACGATGGAATGGACCCCACGACGATCACGCTGGGAAATTTTGTCGATCGAATTGCAGGTGTCCTTGGACTCCCAACACTCGGCGTCGAGAGCAGGAACCAAGTGATGTCTAACCTTGCGTCGTCTCCTGTGCTACTTGTCCTCGACGGCGCGGAGACGTTTGAAAACGCTGCAGATGCAGATGCCGCAGAGTCAATACCAGCTATCGTATCACATATCGCAAACACTCCGGGAGTGACAATCATGTTGACATCCCGCGCAAGTTTCGGCGCCAGGGGCACAGATTGGACTGAACTCGATGTTCCGCCGCTTGAAATGCCTCCCACGAGACAATTCTTCAGGAAAATATATCAGGGAGACCTCGCGGACAGCGATCTGGATGATCTTTTGGATATGCTTGATTGCCATCCATTGTCGGTCCACATCCTTGGGTCCACTGCGAGAGAAAATCGATGGACAGCGAAGGAGGTCCTAGGCAAACGGAAGACGCAACAGAGCATGTCTATGCAGGCTGGACATAAGGAAACCCTCAGCTTCACCGTCAGATTATCATTAGCGTCGCCATCGATCGAGGACCTTGGCGATGATGCCCTGAATGTCCTTGGCGTCATTGCTTTCTTTCCCCAGGGTATCAACCGAAACCACATCGAGCAGTTATTCCCGTCCATTCCCGAGATATCGTCGCTCGTGGATACACTGATAAGAATGTCCCTGGTCTATCGCTTGGGCACCTTCGTGACAACCCTCATGCCCGTCCGTTTGTTTCTCCTGGACGCACTTCCGGCGACATGGCTTATACTCCTCGCCGACATTCGCTGCGCGTACTACGAGTCACTAGAAGCTGTGTCCAGGGAGAAAAACTGCCATGCAAACCTAGTCGCGTCTGATCACATCAACATGGAGCATCTGATCCAGTACGACATTGAAAATAGTCCGGTAAACATTCGAGATGCTGCTACACGCGCGTGCCGCTACTTTCTTGATGGACTCAGGTTTCACAAACTTCGCTCAACTTTGCTAGCGCCTATCATTTTCTCATTTTCTGAAAGTTCACGTACCGAGAAGGACTTGAAAGCACAGTGCCTGTTTGCCCTCGGAGAGCTTTATTATCAACTCTCAGACTTTGAGCCTGCTGTCGCAGCCCATTTAGCAGCTCGTACACTATTCGTTACGGTCGAGAACCACCGCATGGTTGCGCTTTCTATTTGCAATGCCGCCATGTACAATAATAACCACGGATACTATTCACGAGCTTTGCGACTTCTTGAAGAATTTACGGATTCACCTTCCTGGCAACACATCAGCGATGAAGACAAGGCCGAGGTTTATTTTACATTCGACACGGCCAGGTTGTCCACCACTCACGAAGGCGCAGACGAGCTTTTCATTCGCTCCATGGACCATCTGTATCGTGGTTTGGCCTCGCTTGTAAAGCACTGGAAAGCGAAAATGTGTCACGGCCACAGCACTCCGGAAGAAATCACGAGAAACCTCGGACTCCTCCGGTCCCGCTGCATGTCGTCACCAAATCTGGGGGATCGTTTCAGATTCCTCGAGGTTATGGCAGAAGCTGCGTTCCTTCAACAGAAATATGATGTAGCAATGGAATTGCTCACGCAAGCGTACGATGCCGTCAGTGGTGATTGCCTGCTCACGCTGGTCGTGCGCTATCACCACGCGGCAGTTGCCGCAGTCCAGGGCAACTACGATCTGGCTCGGTCTCTCTTGCAACGAGGCTTTGATACCCTTAGCGTGATTTCCACGGCTTCGTCCGCCATATTTCGGAATATGCGCTGCGTTCGAGGTCTCACCGAGCTCCGTGCAAATAACTGTTCTCAAGCTCGCCAGCTCCTGACCGATGTCGCGGCGGACAGCGATATGCAAGGTCATATTACAACCATGGTTTTCTGTACGAGAGCATTGGGAGAGTTGGAGATATTTTTGGGCCGTAAGACCGATTCGGACCGCTACTTTGCACAAACGGTGGCGTTGTGCAAAGAGGCCGGGGTGCCGCTGGACCTGGTGTTCATATGCGCACCGATGTTCAGACTTGATGATGACGAGTTTCCCGGGTGGAAGACGTTTTTGCGAGCGCGAGACGGACGGTAAATAATCACATGTGCTAGTAGTAACCGTGACCGAGCTTATCCAGAACCCTCGTCTTCAATGACCCTCCCTTCGTCCGATTTCTACGCCCTGCTTTGGATTCCTCGAGATGCGTCCTCCAACGACGTCAAACACGCCTACCACCGCGCCCTCTTGCGTCTCCACCCCGATAAACAACGGGCTCGATCGTGTCTGTACCCCGTGATGTACGCCAACCAGGGCGTCCAAGCAGTCCTGGATCCGCGCGACACAGAGGCGTCCTCCGTCGACGTTCCAGTCGACATGGCACTGCTCAAAGAGGCGTACAGGACGCTCTCGGATGCGACCTTGCGCATGGCGTATGATCGCACGCTGAGGCGCAAGGAAGAACAGGATCGGGCTGGTCCCAGGCCGGCACAGGTCGTCTCACTCGAAGATTTTTCTGTGATCGCGACTGAGAGCGATTCGGAGGTGCAGGCATGGCAGCATGCGTGTCGGTGTGGTGGTTTGTACCACATCACAGAAGGCGACTTGGAGAATGGAACACACCTCGTAGGATGTGAAAGTTGTTCGGAGGCGATCTGGGTCGGATACGAGGAGGCGACGGAGGACGAACATGGGGTATGTGCTCATGAGCTCCTTGCACGCATGTTACTGAACGACTTTATCTCAGAGTTGCATGCTACCTGACAACACCTAGGGTTGGATCGATGACTATCAGACTGGCCACGAAGTCGTTGGCCAGGCCCACGTTGATTGGGCTACGATTTATCAATTCACCGTGCCCATACGGCAGGGGCGACACAAAAATGACCTCCAATCCAAACCACACTAACTACCAGCACGATTCGGACAGATTACCCATCAATCGACGTCCATAGCATCACTGCCTTCCTCAAACACAGATTCATCTGGGATCGGATTTGTTTTCTCCCATTCTCTGTAGAGCGTTTCGCGGAATTCGCGACCGATTGCCCCCGCAACAAGCCATGGGACGGCATTCCCAATAAGCCGGTGCATCTGAAACGACTGAGCTTGTGGGATCAACGAGGATAGGCCTGCGAGGGTACTTACAGTAATGACTCTGTTGTTCTTTGCGTAGAATACGAAGTGGTCTGGGAACCCTTGTGAGCGGGCAAGCTCCCTCACCGTTGCAATCCGTCTACTCTGAAACTACGCGTCAGTACTGCGTGTTATGTTTGACGGGGCCGTAGGCATACTTCATAATGTATCACGCGAGATTGCTTTGCGGTCGGATCCACGTTCGTGACTGTAGTTTGGAACCATCCATCTCGTTGGACCCGTCCGTAAAGTCCTGTGGTTGTGAACGTACAGATAACCTTCGCACATGTTTCTTGTCACTGCTCACCAGCCCGGAAGCCTTTCCTGGCGATCGCCGAAGCAGGGTTTGCAAATTGCCATTCCCAGAGATCGGGTCTCAAATCTATCCAGGAACGTCAACTAAACAAGCAAGGAACAAAGATGAGAGTGACTTACCCCGATAATCCGCATCAGCTTTGACAGGAATCTCAACGACTCTACATTCATGAACAAAGGTTCGGCATATCCCAAGCGATCCATGAGTGCTGGACTTGCCTTTCCACCTTTCTAGGATCGTACGTACGCGTGTAATGTTGAATGTCTCGCGTCGGTCGAGCGCGGCACCTCGCTTGAAAAGCCGTACGTGGCTCGTGCTCATACTCAACGTCAGGCCCGTCGTAACCACACCATGCATCTTTTTCGCGACATTCCTTGACCCGACGCTCTTCCATTTCACGTCTGCTGAGTGCTTTCTTGGGATGTTTCCTGTGAGGAAGATGGTGTCTCAAGAACATCCCGCATAAATGAGGATACGTCATACCATTCAAACTTGGGAAGGTCGCTGATTGCATCGTGAACGGATACATATCCGTGTGGCGCAACGCCAGGGAGAGTTACGATCGGGTTGAGTATAATCCCCTCTGGAAATTTGATTCCCAAAGCGTCGTCTACCGGAAAGTCGTGCGTCGGTTGAGGCAACAGGGGTAGAGTCAAACCCCGTTTGGCAGCAAGGAGGAAGAACCTGACACGTGTTTGTGGCGTGCCGTAGTGGCCAGCTTGAAGGAGACCACAACGAACTTGATACCTAGACCGATAACGGCGTCAGTATCGGAATCCAGTTCGAGGGGATGTGCTTGCCCCATATCGAGAAGGGCCGCCACGACGAATTTCAAACCACCTAGCGGAATTCCTCCCTTGACGGCATGTTTACTAGCCTGACGTGCACGAAGGTTGTACTGGAGGAAACCCCGAACATTTTCAAATATACAGTATTTAGGTTTGAGTAGATCGACGAAGGAGAGGGTTGTGAGGATCAGATTACTCTTACGATCATTGGCTTTCTGAAACATGTTCAGAGTGGAGTGCGGCTGGCTATCGACAGTGATCAGGAGGATCCTAAGGTAGGCACGTGAAGCCTACCAAGGGAATCCTGCAATGATACAATCAATATCACCGGGTTTGGGGGGCGGCGGTAGTCGATCGCCTTCGATGGACACCAACGGGTCAGGGTTTTTGTTTTCGTGTGTCAAAATTGCATGGTTGAGGACCAAATTGGTACATTGGTTGTACACTTTGACGTCCGGTGAGGCGTTCCTCCTGTTGGTCAGCTCTAGACAGATATGGCAGCCCAAGGCATTGAAACTGACCGTAGCGTCTTTGCTGCACTCGGGGAAATCTCTACGGCATGCGTCAGTTTGAAACAACCCGTTTCCTCCAAGGCTAGAGCAAATGCGCCTGTTCCGGCAAATGGATCGAAGACGCGTAAAGGCCTCGCCTCCCGCAAGAATTGTTTCATGCCATTGAACTTCCTCAACTCTCTTTTCGTGCAGAAGGGGCAGATACGTAGGTCATTCCAGCGCATGCGATGTTTGTCACTCCAAGACTTGACGACGAGCGAAGGAAAACTATACTTGAGGTAAAAGTGGTGAGGAGACATCGATAACCATTGGTCCAATTCGGGCATATCCTCTTTGACCACCACAAAACATACCCCGATCAAGTCTTCGACGGGGGTTGTTATTTCGTCGTTCGTGTAGAACAGATGTCTCTACGAGCGAGAAGGTGAGCAAGTCATGGATCACCTGCGCAAACACACCTGCCTCGTCCTT
This sequence comes from Royoungia palumana, assembly GCA_038089855.1. NCBI lineage: Eukaryota > Fungi > Basidiomycota > Agaricomycetes > Boletales > Boletaceae > Royoungia > Royoungia palumana. The sequence continues at coordinate 57,284 of JBBPLQ010000067.1, read as the reverse complement.
CAGAACAGCATCCGGCCGGCTTCCAACTTTATCCGTCCGGCCAAGGAGCCGGGCAACCACCCGAGAGGGGTCACCCGAACGACTGTGGATGAATCTGATGATCTGACCGATAAGACAGGGTCCTTTAACTGCCTTGATGAAGACAAATTCATCTATGTGATACTCGATGCCATGCAATCTTATGCCGAGATGTATTCTTTCCACCTCCGCCCTTTCTTCACACTCAAGATAGATATCGCACGCAGGGCAATTTTCCGGTGGTGGCGCTTGCGAGGACGCGGTCAGCGCATCCACATTGACATTCGTGAATGTTCCCTCGTTCCGATTCCATAAGTATCTGTGTCTCGCTGTCAGAATCAACTGCCGCACCGACAAGTTCATACCTGTAAAAGAAGTCGTGTGTCTGGACTTCTTCGAGTGTGTGGTTGGCCTTGATATACCGTACTTCCACTTTGCCAATGATGAGGGACAGCTTTTGCACATCACACATGTTGGTCAAAAACAGCTCCTGTGGGTTGCCTAACTCTTGAAGTAGTGTCTTGGAGCTGTGTTCAAACCACTGCACATGGACGTTCTCATGCTCTTCATTCATGTGGATGATCTTAGCAAACCTGGCGAGAACATATTAGATAGGATAATATCCATGGATGATGCTCACCAAAAGTGATCAGCCAGAGTGTCTGACACAGGGAGATCATTGAGGTTGGGCGGAACATCTTTTCCCGGATAAAACAGGACGGTGTCTCCAATCTGTCATCTTCCATTCGTGCATTGAACTTGAGAGCAGGAGTCGAATTCATACCTCATATTTAGACTCGTTTATTATAGTGAATTTCAACCAGCGCGATCGTCCGATCCTTTGCTCGGGTCGGAGTTGGAGAATCCGGCGAGTTTGTGTCTGTATCAGAAATTGTTGGAGCCGGAGAAATAACCTATCCTTTGGTTTCTCGGGATCGGGCCGACGACGCGGCGCAACGATCCAAATGTCTCTGAAGAGTCCATCGGCCAGTTCTCCGATCCGTCGTGTTACATGGGTACCGTTTTGTACGCGCAACACTTCTCGGTCAATGTCCCCTCGATAATCCTTGTAATCGATGCGGACGATACGCTTTTTCGATCTGGTTTCTTCCTTGCTCTTTACTGAGGGCTTGAATATGACAGGACGCTGACCGAAAAGAAGACGATGGACGACAATTGATGCACGGAGCTCGTCCCCGCCTGGGACAGTCTCTAAGATTTCGCGTAGCTTCCCTGCCTACGAGAAGACTGAGTGTGTCATCGCCAGTATGAAACGTACCCACAGCATCCCACAGCTCGGTTTCGGTAAGACGTTTACCGAAGACTTCGATTCGCTGATATTCTCGCTTGAAATCTTCAAACTCCTCCTGACCGTTTTCTGCAGCGGAGGATATCACGTGTCGTAATATTGTTTGTACTCTCCAATAAGGATGAAACGTGCTTCGGTATCGCTTGGACGGATTCAAAACGTCGAGTTCATATATCGCATGCACCGTTTCGACATGAACCGGACTTTTCACGTCAGCGTACAATACATCACATATCAAAGATCACATACCTGTCTGCATCCCGATAATTCGTAAAGCACCGGATAATACGTGATAAGCGGACATACTGAGGCTCATCGAAGTCGAGCCCATCCTCTTGACCTTCATCTTCGTCTATGTCGTATTGCGCGACGACAAAACCGGCGCCGAGAATGTAATGGTTGTCATCCTCAGCGTCAAGAGGATCGAGAGTAACCATTTTGTCATCCTGGCGAGGATCGAAGAAGGTGAAATGTGATAGCTTGCGAACCGGCTTCTTTCCATCCTCCGGTGGGTCTTGTTCTTCTCCAAAGATGAGTAGATCGCGGGTTTCCAAGACCTCGTACTCCCGAGTTTCGTATTTCGGCACTGACGAAAGGGGTGTCAAAGGGGCAGTGCCGAAACGGGGTGCTTTACAACGCACCGGGCCACGGCGTGGCATCAAGATTGCGGGGACGTTTAGCGCCCTATGAAAGACGCGTACAGTTTGATTGACGAGTCGGTGAATAGACGTACTACTTCGGGGTCTGCATCACCACGATCCCGCTTGCGAGAACTGCCAGAAGCATCCGATGTCGTCGCTTCGTCCTCAGTTTGAAAAGTCACAGCCCAGGCACTTGGTCGAGCGCCACGTCGACTTGGGCGAACTATCTGATTGTTGTTGGTGAGCAGGGTCATTCGTTGAACAGTGAGTGGCACTGCCACTATAGAATCTCTGTCTGCGATGAAATAGGATGCTCCCCGCCACTGGCAGAAACAAGCAACGCATTGTACGCTCGTGGTACCAGTAACCGTTCTAACACGTATGTACCCGCCCAAATACACGACCGAAATCACGCGCATGTAGGACTCAAGAGACTGACAGATACCGACGTCCCAGAGAGAACATAATCGGACCACAAGGGTCCCCAGTGGTACTTCGAGAAATTATCTCTCTTTGTGCCACCAACATGCTCCTTGTTCCCATAGCCATTGCCAGGGTCGAGAACCTCGATCGCTTTCCCTAAATCTTGCGTGCAGTTCCTATTACACAGGGGACAGCAGGGCGGAATTGTGTCGCATGGACCCAGGAAGGACCTGTGTTGCTGGATGCAGATGCTGAAGCGATAGGAACGCGCGTCGCCGAGTGGCCAAGGTACGCAACGCTGCAGTGACTTATTGCGATGAAAAAGAAAAGAAAAAAAGCGCCATGTCGTTTTGACGAAATGGCGACAGTGATTTTGGTGTGAAGTTCCCAACGTTCGACTTGATCACGACTTAGGAAGTCATACCCTGAATATGCAATCGAAACTTCAAGTTGGTCGCATCCGATCTCGTTTCCAACCTGTATTTCAATTGTACGTTGTGATACACTCATCAACTATGTAAATGTCTAACCAGAGAAGTCCACTAATTCACGAATCTACTAATTCACAATTCTAAGTAGCGTACAACATCAGGGTAAATGAAGACTGCTTGTGGAAAGGAGGTATTACTGGAGTGCGGGGATTTGTTTCGCGGTGTACAAGGGTCAAATAGAGATTCCGAAGCGCCATTAAGATACTGGTGCAAAAGGCGGACACTGACATTATGAACCGGAGATGGTGGAAGCGGAAATTGAACAAGAACTCAAGAACACAAGGATTATGGTACCACCTTTGACCACGAACTGCATTCACCGTGAAGATAACTCACATTGGATCAACCCAAGGACTGACCGAATTTAAGATATGCTCAAAGCTAGAGACTTGAAGAAAACGTCCAATATTTACTTGGCAGGAACAGTGGCAATATTGGGCGCATCGGGGCCTGCGAGCGCACCTTCAGGGATGGTGCCAGGGGCTGTCGTTGTTTCTCCAACTTGGTGAAAATCTAGTAAGAACAACACAAGGCGTCAGCCGAGGTGGTTGTACATAGGAGAGAAGCTGACCGAGAATTTCGCTGTACATCATGACCTTCCAAGTGTCTACAGGGAGGTCTGCATCATTGAAGCTCCAATCAAATTGTTCTGCAGCCTCCGGTTCATCGGTCGGATCATGATAAGGTGCGACGTATTCATGTGTAAGAGACTTCGAAGCATTTATACGTTTGCGGGGGTCAAAGACCAACATCTTCTCTAAAAGGTCCAACGCTGTGAACGAGTAAGTGTGACTGCCCAAAGTAGTAGGTAACTACGACTAACCATCCTTATCAGTAGTTCTGAGCTTCTGGCTAAAGGGAACACGTTCGCGTTTGGGAAGGCTCTGGACGAATCTTAACGTCTGGGAGGAGACTGGGTGAGAACAGGATGTCCCGAGGAGATAAGTTAAGACGGACATTTTCGCTAGCGATAGTTTCAATGACATCATCGGGTGGCGTTCCTAAGAGCTCGGTGATGATGGAAAATTGGTTCACATCTGCATCTGGGTGAGTAACGACCAACAAAAACAGAGACACACACACGGTCTTTGCCAGGGAACAATGGCTTCCCCTCTAGCATCTCCGCAAATATGCACCCAGTACTCCAGATGTCAACAGCCACATCGTACTTCTGCCATGTCAACATGATCTCGGGGGCGCGGTAATATCTTGTCGAGACATATCCTGTCATCTGCGGATCCTGAATACGTGCTAGACCAAAGTCACATATCTAATCTGCGTCAGAGACATCAAAGACAAAATCGTGACGAAGGCAGACCTTAAGGTCACAATTTTCGTTGACAAGGATATTGCTGGGTTTCTGACGAGGATGATTAGAGATCCGCGGTAAGGGACGGGGTGACATGACTCACTAGATCGCGATGGACGACTCCTGCAGAATGGACATATTTAAGGCCGCGCTAGTAAACTGTGAATAAGTCTGGTAACGGTGCGAACGCTCACATACAAGAATTTGGTACAGAAAGTACTGGATGAATTGTTTCTCCAGCGGACGCGACGTTAGCAGACGGTGCAGATCGGTGCCAAGGAGCTCGGTGACAAAGTACCTGGGTAGGAGATTAAACGTCGCCCAGGTGGACAAATGATAGGGTTCACAAGTCTTCTAGGGGTGAGATGAACACGTCACTCAGGCTGATGATCTGGGAAGTCGAGGTTGATTCCACGAGACAGGCGGAGTGATGGCAGGAAAGAGCCTACGTTCTCATGTTGTATGTGTTTCAGCAGCTTGAGTTCACGGTATGTTCGTTTGCTCAGGACTGGCGTGCTGAAGGGCTTCATGATCTTCTTGATCGCGACGGACGAGCCTGTCAGCTGATCCTTTGCGGAACTAGACACACATGAGGGACAACAGATGGCGAGTGGGAGACCGGTACCAGACAAGACCGAAAGCCCCTGCCAGGCGGCATGATGGTGAGCGAGAAACGCAGGGATCGAGTGAGTGAGCGCACCCATTCCTACGGGTTGCAGGTCGACATAACGCGTGGTGACCTAGAATCGATATGAATCGAGGACATCTAGAAGGTTGGCGATGCAAGGAACGGACCTCGAAGGACGTGCCGAATATGCTGAGCTTGACGAAGGACATGAGTGAGAGGCAGGATCGAACGAGTCTGAGGGCAGATGGCGGGAAGAAAAAGCGTCAGACAACCGGCCCCCAAATCGCACAGGAGGGCAACCCTCCTCCCAGGCAATTAACCTAGACCGGCGTGTCTGAGGTCCTCCTCAGCTACTAATCTCATCGCCGTCCTCGACGTCATCCTCGGCCGGGGTTCTTATGCAGGGCAGCGAGTAGCGTAATCGTGTACAGACACGCATCGCATTCTCAGGCTTGTCCGTTTCTACCCATGTCCTTCATCCGCGTCGCTACGTTAGCCCGCTCGGCGGTACGTTCACCCCACTGGCACGACACTGCTCCACAGTTCCTCATCTCAGCAGGCTAGATTTTACTCTACGGAAACACCCGCAGTCAAAAAGTCCGCTGGGTCTCGGTACCTTGTCCCCGTCGCTGGTGCTTTGGGTGGCTGGGCCTTCTACGAGTATTACCTCAAAGGTGAACCAGAGCAAGTCAAGGCGAAGAAGGTCTTGACCAGTCCTCTGGATCCCAACAACTTTGTCGACATCAAGCTCAAACGCGTCGAACCGTACAACCACAATACCTCCAAGTAAGTGCCATCCCAACACCTTGCCATGTCCGCGGACCGACATATCGGAATGACAGGTTTGTCTTTGATTTGGGCGAAGGGAAGGCTTCTCTCCTCCCTATAACCTCATGCGTGTACCTCAAGGCAGAAGACTTCAAGGATGCCAAAGGGAAACCTATGGCACGGCCTTATACCCCCATCTCTGCGTCGGATTTAGAGGGGGAATTTACCTTCATCATTAAAAAGTATGAAACTGGCAACGTCTCCAAATATATCCACTCTTTGAAGCCCGGTGATACCCTTGCCGTCAAGGGGCCACTGCCGAAATGGCCTTGGAAGAGTAATCCTCCCTCGTTTTCTGTGATTGATGTCAGCTAAACTATTGGTAGTGAACGAGTTCGATGAGGTTGGTCTCATCGGCGGAGGGAGTGGCATGTGAGTCTGCAGCTAAGACACTATACGTATGACGCTTGACTCCCATGTCATATCCAAGCGCTCCCCTGTACCAGGTCTTACAACATGCACTTGCCGACAAGACCAACAAGACCAAGTTCAAGTTGCTCTTTGCCAACGTGACCGAAGCGGACATTCTTCTTCGGGAAGAATTTGATGCCATGAAAAAGAAGTACCCCGATACCTTTGACGTTGTCTATGTCTTGGACAAACCCCCTGCGAACTGGAATGGTGATCGAATATATTTCCTGCTTGAGGATGTTACTCACTGGTAGACCTTGGGACCAGGACCAAGCGGGTACGTTGACACTGATCTCATAAAGCAACACATCGCCCCTGCTTCTCTTGGAAACAAAGTGAAGGTCTTTGTTTGTGGTGCGTGATGTCACCCAGAACAGATGAGCTCAGGTTGACGAGCGCCACAGGACCCCCGGGCCAAGTCAATTCCCTTGCCGGCAAAAAGGAGGGCCCGTACAAACAAGGAGAGCTGACTGGCATCCTAAAGGAACTCGGGTACACTGCAGACCAGGTTGGTCGCTACGTACGGGCAGTATCGCTTGCTCACGCACAGACATTCTAGGTCTTCAAGTTCTGAGACGTTGGCTCCGTAAACAATTGTATACCGTAGATTACATAAGCCGAGCTACGCAGTGTGGGTAGAATGACGCGTGCATTGATCAATGCTTGGGGTTGCTGCGTGATCCAGATATCCTGATCGTCCTCGTCCCGTTCAGAACGACATCAGATCGGTTGCTCACCCGGTATCATGGACCACAATGACCCGAAGCAACTGGCTCGTCGCTTGCCATCACCACCTCAATCCACTTCATCTGCAGGTGCTTCAAAGACACCAAGTACTGTGCCAGCTTCTAGCTTCTACGCATCAAAACCACCACTTCCGTCTCGAAAAACCGTCGGCACAGCTCATACAAAGATCGTTCAGCCCAGCGCACCACCTCCGGTGTACGGAAACTCAGATGGGAGCCCATTCCGCGAGCCACAGCTTGTTGAAGAGGCATCTATTACCAATGATTCGATGCCCGGTCTCTTGCCAGCTGACGGTGTTCATACTGGTTGGGGTCCTCAAGTCGACAATTCTTGGGCAGGAACCCAGACGTGGCCTGTTTCTACGGACGCCTGGAATACGGAGTCGACCCCTTGGGATACCACTTGGAGTCAACCATTTGGGACCGCATCGCAAGGCCCTAGCATCGATGGCCGGGAAAAGTATGAAGAAGAACACTGGTGGGATACCTCCATCCGCGATACGCACAAACGACCGGGACCTGGGGTATTACCACCGCACTTAGCCGACATGTTGCACAACCCGGAGCATTCTTTATTCTCAGTCAGCGTCGACCCTCCAGACTTCAAGTCCCCCTTTGTTCCGTCCTCTCAGGACATCGATCCAGGCTCGCTGTTTCAGCCACCTTCTGTGGACGACCTTAGATATTCCATACCCCATCCAAACGCGTATTATTGTAGGAAACACAATGGTTGGGTCCTTCTTCAATGGAAGTCTTCAACGATGCTACCCCCCTTAGCAAAATCATTCATCCCCGATCCAGAAACACCGTTTCCAGACCTTATGCGTCGCAAGCGGACGACATCGTGCGTCGGGGAGGAAGAACAACCTTTTGGGCGAGCAAATCTAACCCACCACTTCCATCGCTACGACAAAGCTGTAGATGCGTTGAAGCTCGATCCTCCTCTGCGCCCCTCGGAATGGGAGATATCTATACAGAAGAAACAAAGGCGACGAAAAGTGACATCCCTCGACCTGAATACAATCTCACTCGATAAGATATCAGATGATGCTACAGAGGAAACGACAACCGAGGAAGGCGACTTGTTAGACCTCTACGTTTGCTGTCAATGCTCGCTGTATTGCATCGCTTCCGAAGTCATTCCTGGCGTTATACCTGTCAAGTATATTGAGGAATTCATGCGGGAAAGATGGGACAACCCAGCTCCCGGCCGTAATCGAGAAGAATCTGTTGTATCCGGGCTGGAGACCTTCCTAACGTACGTTCAGTCCTTCAAATTGTGCTAACCATGCTCACTGGATACAGTGTCGTTGAGAATAAATTATGGAGGGGAGAAAACCGAGGCATCACGATTTCTCGCCCGGTGTTTCAACGAAAGATCGGGTGGTCATCTGTAGTGTGAGGACAACACCAGCTATCTTTTCATTCTACTCATGCGGTCCGCGCCCACAGTCGAGGAATTTTTGACCACTTGAGTTTCGTCATCGCTGAAACAGTCACTCCAGCTGGTGAAAAAGATACATCAATCACTCCTCCTGACACGGATCCAATGACTACGGAGGGGCGCCAGAATAGTAGAAAGCTTCTCCGTTTCTGGGTGGAGGCGAGTGCTTGGTTGCTCGACTACCAACGCCGAAACAGTACGGACTACCTAGACTATCCGGACGTGCACTAAATTCCTCCCAGTGAATACGCTCAAACAGTACACCTGTGCGAGAATTTGGGTGAAATTGATTCCTGTTCGTGAAATGTATCAAATGGGTATAGGAGCACACCCGGAGCAAAGTATGTTTTACTTTGTTCATATTGACTAAATTGTTTATGGGATCCGCAGTCCCAAGATTGTCGAAGCTACCTGCGTTCATAGAATATGAACCTGTTCAGCGTGCTATTAACGCTCTAGGGCTAACCCCGATGACATACTCAACGGGTGGGTCGATCTTTCCCGTGGTCCCTTCTGTGTTGAACCGATGCTCTTTAGAACTCTTGGGATTTGCGTATCTCGCGCAGTGTCGATGCGATCCTAGACATACCCCGCACTATTTCACTCAACTCTATAGTGTTGTCCAGACGATCCAAGAGTTTGGCGATATTCCTCCTCAGGAGCTCCAGAATCTTGTTCTTCAAGAGCGTACTCGGAATCGATACACTGAAGAGGATCGCCTTCGTTCTATTGGAATCCTTGGTTTCGGCAAGGACAACCTGCTGCGCTTGGATTATGAAGACGACATCGAGGAGGAATTCTTGGTTGGTGCATGGAAGGATTGCCTCAAGAGAGCTTGGAGAGATACCAAGGACGGCGCGCAGCGACTGAGAGACGCTAACGACGCGTTCAGAATCATGGCGGAATCAAGGGGCAGCATGAGCTTGTGGAAACTGTGGGAGGATGCCACGAAGGATGGCATGGACCCAAGTCAGGCATATACGCTCCTAGAAGCCCCGCCAGAGTTGGATGATGTGATGTTAATGACGGTATTCATGGTGCGGGTATGTGTTCGCGTATGCTGTTGGCTTGTCATGGCCTTATGCAAGTTTTGCCAGCTGGGGGACCAGCCTCACCAGGCAGACCGGCTCAGAGAGGCCCTACGTACACTTGCTGAGGCTAGGGACAGTGAACGCTTACGGGGTTTCTTAGAGACCGGACAAGACCGTGAGTTTTAGTTCCCGCTGTCTGATAACCATTATCAACGTCTCACCTTTCAATTAGCGGGTGAGATGGTGCCAGCCACTCGGTCCGACTTCCCCAGGGGGCTCAACCAATTAGGCAATACGTGTTACTTGAATTCCCTCTTGCAATACTTTTACACTATCAAAGAGCTCCGAGATGCCGTAGCGCCATTAGCAAACATGAATGACAAGGTGCTAGAAGATGAGAAATATTCGGATGACGATTTGAAAAGGCATCGTGTTGGTGGGCGAGTAGTTACGCGACGGGAGATTTTCCGATCGAAGAAATGTAAGCATTTCTCTGTCTAGGAGAGGTGGTTATTTTGACAGTGCATAGTCGTCAGTCAGCTGGCTAGTTTATTCTACAACCTTGAGCATGCCGAAGAGCCTTCTGTCACACCTACAATAGATCTCGCAAAGCTCGCCCTTGTGACCTCCCGAGACGAAGAGGACGAAGAGGCTGAGAGCAGAGGAACGGACTCTTCCAACGATACGGATGCTACGCTTGTGGAGGACTCCCAGTCTGTTGGCCGCCTTGCTAACCCAGATTCGGGTGAAACCGTGCTCGGAAAACGTGTTCGAGACGATAATGCTATGGATGTCGATGACGACGTGTTACCCAAATCACCTGTGTCTGACTCAGAAAAGAACGGGTACGTGATGGTCTCACATCCATCTTCACCTCGTCGATCCAAGTCACCTCGTCCTGGTCCGGCGAGTAGTTCGAGCTCGTCCAAGTCCATATCCTCAAAAGAGAATACCGTGAAGATTTCGGCACAGCAAGATGACGAAGAAGTGTCTAAAAAGACATCGTTACCTGAAAGGAAAGTACAAACTACGTCTGATTCGGTGATGATGTTTGGTAAGTCATCGTCTTCGCTGTCGAGTACCATATTCATACGTGACCTTTCCAGGCAAACAACACGACGTGTCTGAGTGCATGGACAATTGCATGTTCCAAATTGAGATCGCTTTGCTAAATTTCAGTGGATTGAGCGATCCTCAAGGGAAAGGCAGCCTCGTGAAAAGGTTACCTTATCCTATCGTTACCTATGGATATCACGTTGATGGTTCTGATAGACTCTTTTATGGCAAGCTGAGGCAACGTTTGACTCCAGATCATCGAAAGTCACGGGCTTCGGTCACAGAAAAGCAAGATCTCTTCTCTCATCTTCCCGTAAACGTCACCGATACTGGAATCGACATTTACGATGGTCTAAGTGGATACTTTGACGACTTGGTCGATTATGAGGGTGGGAAGGCGAGAATGGAGGTTTCACTTGTCGAGCTTCCGCCTTTGATGCAAATCCAGCTTCAAGTACGCATTTTTTTTCCTTTGTGGCATGCAGATTGTTGACGCGGTTTTAGCGAGTGCAATTTAATCGAAAAACCTTGCAGCCCTACAAGTCTCAAGCATACGTCAAGTTTGGTGAAGTGATTTATATGGATCGTTTCCTCGACTCGGCAGATCCGCAAAAGAAGACCAAGTCCAAACGCATACAGGCTGCGCTGACGGTTCGTCGGGAGCGCCTGCGCCTGCTCACTGAAAACAAGGTATGTATACGTCCGTCTTACCATTCCGTACCGAGTCAAATAAATCTGTAGCATGCACCATTCGGCACTTGCCTCGACAGCACGCTCAACTTTCTCACAAAGCAAGAAAATGTCGCGCTACCCCTGCTCGATGACGAACTGGTGGCTCAATTGAATAACGAGCAGCAGATCCTTAGCACAGAAATCGAAGGACTTCGCAGTGAAATCGTGAGACTCAAGGAAGAACTAGAGGATGTGTGGAAGGATGACAGGATGTTCGCATATGAGTTAACGTCTGTCTTCATCCACCGAGGTCCTTCGCCGTCATTTGGGCACTACTTTTTCTACTCTCGAAACCTGCCAGATAAGCCGGACGAGTGGTTCAAGTACAATGATTCGGATGTCAAGGAAGTCCTAAAAAACGAAGTACTTGCGGATACCACTGGGTCGAGCGAGAATCCGTATCTGGTGCGTCATATACGTTGTCCTGATGACCAGTGTCTGATCGCACCTGGCGATTCCAGTTGGTGTTCGCTCGTAAGGGTTCAAATGTTGTACACACTGTAAAACGAATTGCTATGAACGTGGACGATCCGAAACCATGATTTACATATGATATCCTTGATGGACGTAATCCCTGTGCATACATGACATAGTCGTGCTGCGTAGATTGATGCTTTACGATGCGACAGAGCTGTACACTGCTCGAGTCATAGCAACACAGTACCGATCATTTAACCTGGATTCCCCTAGGCCCAGGCTTGTTGCAGACCTGAACGAGAATCTCTCGTAGACCCTGCTAAATCGATCTTCGGAGTGACTGGGGCCCCTATCGTGCCGACGTGCTTATCAATATATGCGTCATCTGACGTCACTGGTACCGTATTATAAAAGGGGGTTGACTAGGGACAAGAGCAGAGCTATCGATATCGGTCATGCTAAGTGCATTGCAACAATCTCGAACCTTGACTGGGGTCCAACCACCACCTCTGTTACATGACATAGGTCATGAAATGGTGCACGTAGGTCCCCATTCATATCTATCAAGGCTGGCATGCTAATTTCCCACCCCCAAGACATTCACAGGTGTCACCATCCAAATGTTCAATTCATTGGTGGATAGATTAGAAAACTCAAGTAACAAAAAGAAAGCAAGGTAAGTGATCCACTATAGACAAATGATTGTTTGAGTAATGTTTCTGACAGGTTGACATTCATTCCAAACCGACAGAAACTGATTGTGGAATGGATGACTCCAGTTCATGGACATGTCACAGAACTGCGTGATGCACTTTATCCTGTCACAAAGTATTTGTCAGATAAGACCATCCGGACCAAGGCTGAAACAGCCTACTCGCTCCAGCATGATGGATTCACAGCTGTTCCAGACCTTGCTATCATCTCATCCCTATTGGCAAAGACTACAGAGCAGCACATCTCTACCATTGTCGAGTGTGCTTTTTCACAGAATCTGAGCAACCTGAAGGAGAAAATCCAGTCAACACTAGAACAGTTCCCTGAAATCACTATGGTGGTAGTTATCAGTATCACTGAAGAACCAACCTACCAGTGCCCCAAGGAAGGATCTGAAGCATGGGTAAGATTTTCTGAGGAGGGCAGGTGTCTTAGGAACAATGAATTTATGGCACTCAATACCTCCTGTGAAGCCAGCAAGGACTCAGACTCTGAAGACCAGATTGTTCTTGTGCCATTCATTGCAGCCCACCACACATGGTGTCACATCACTGATGTCCAGTACAGTGTGTGGGTTTGTGATGGTGCTAGTCCCATCAATATTGATATGGACACACCAACAGTTGGGGTAAGTTGGTGGCTTGAATATCTTTCTTGACAATACTGATGAAAGTTTCATTTCAGACATTGTACCCTGATATTGAAATGCAAGATGTTGAATGCTCCATCAAGGATGGGCTCCAGAAAGTTCAGGAGTCAATAGTCTCAACACTGCTGAAGAAGGAAGTTGGTCTATCAGACAAGCATCCTTTTTCATCAATCAACTTTCAAACCATGCTTGCTTTTGACTGGCCAATGATGCAGGCAGCTTTACAGCCTTTGGCAAATTCAATTGCAGCTTACAGGTACCAGGCTTGGTATAAAAGGGTCTTTGCTTGCAGTGGTAGTGAAAAGTATAATCCCTCTGGCTCTGGTGATCTTGAGTCATCTCCCAAAGTGCCAGGGGAAGTCCCTCCTCAGATGTCTGATACATTGTGCTTACTAGCACAAGAGCTGGGCTGATTGGTTAGCTTTATTCTTACTATATTGTGTGTATTCTTTCTTAGAGTAATTCTTCTTAGCATAAACTAATCAGAACTGTGAAACTTCAATCACTACAGTGTACTAGCAGAAGCAAAAATCAGACAAGAACCTGAGAGCACAAGAATTAAGATACCACCTTCGACCACGAGCTGCATGAACTGCGAGGATAGCTCAAAGCTAGAGATTTGACAAAACATCCAATACTTACTTTGCAGAGCAGTAGCAATATTGGGCACGTCGGGCCCCATGGCCACCTTCAGGGGTAGTACCAGGGCTATTGTGGCCTCTCCAATTTTGGTGGTTGCCCATAGGAGAGAAAGAGAGTTTTGCCATGCACCATGACCCTCCGAGTGTCTACGACGGAGGTCTGCATTATTAAAGCTGTAATCAAACTGTTCCACAACCTCTAGTTCATCGGTCAGATCATGATAAGGTGCAACATATTCATGTGTAAGGGACTTCGAAGCATTTATACGTTTGCGGGGATCAAAGACCAACATCTTCTCTAAAAGATCCAACGCTGTGAGCGAATAAGTGCCAGTTCCGTAATGTGTTCATGGGCCGGAGCCGCCCATTCCACAATTAGCTTTTGTCGGTTTGGAATGAACGTCAACTTGTCGAAAACTTTACTCGGACAATCATTCGTCCAACATGAATTACTTACCTTGCTTTCTTTTTATTATTTGAGTTTTCCAAGCTATCCGTCAATGAATTGAACGTTTGGATAGCGATGCCTGTGAATGTCTTGGGTAGGAAATTACCACGCCGGTCTCGATACATGTGAACGGAGACGTACCTGCACTATTTCATGACCTATGTCATGCAACAGGAGTGGCGGGTGAACCCCAGGGTGAAGACGACTCCGAATCGCAGTGGTGGCGCGAGTCAGGTCCCCCAGTGTCGACGCTGTCTCGCCGACGTGACTGTCATCGGTCTTGTCTGTGAAGAGCGGAGAGAGAATGGCAACGCTCTCCGGTAAGGGTTTTTCGACAAGAGACTGCATCCGTATACAGAAGCGGGCAGAGCGATAGACATGGTGTCAAAGGGGGGGAGGGCGACTCAGTAAAGCGTCGTGGCGTCTAAGAGGTCTGTATATACAGTAAAAAAGTGGAATGCTGCTTACCGTGACATTATTGATTCCGCATATGATATGACATCATGACCCTCAATGTCGTCGAAGCCGGAGAAACGGAGCGCTGGGATGTCGAGGTATTCTGTGCTCCCCCGCTGCACCCCGCCAAGGCCATGGATGCATGGATAGGTTTCCACTGGATGGAAAGCTTCTTCCCCCCGCAGTGGCAACTTGAAATGCCCATCCGGTGAGCTAAAAACACCTGATCTGAAGTAGGATGTGCCTTGACAGCGTGACCACCTGCGAACGTAACGAGCTCGACCATTACACAGGATTTGCGCGTCGACTCACGAGTGAATCGAGCACTGCCAGGCGAAGGCCGATTTGGCACAACCTCCATTAACACCTGTGGAGTCTGTGAGAAACGCTCATTTGAGTCTGCGAGTCGCGACAAGCCTGCAGAGATGATCGGCGTCATTTGCACTGTATTGCTATCACTCAAGCAGTGTACACTTCTGTCGCATCGTAAAGCATCGATCTACTCGGCGCGGCTATGTCGTATATGCACAGGAATTACATCCATCGAAATGTAAATCATGGCATCGGGTCGTCCGCGGTCATAGCAATTCGCTTTACGGTGAGTACAACGTCTGAACCCTTACGAGTAAACACCAGCTGGAGTCACCATGTGTGATCAGAGACACTCCAGTCATCAAGACAACGCACGCGACGCACCAGATACGGAAGTCCTTCGATTTCTGTGCTAAGGATCTGCTGCTCGTTATTCAATTGAGCCACCAGTTTGTCGTCGAGTAGAGGTAGCGCGACATTTTCTTGCTTTGTGAGAAAGTTGAACGTGCTGTCGAGACAAGTGCCGAATGGTGCGTGCTACAGATTTATCCGACTCATGCGGGATGGTAAGACGGACGTATACATACCTTGTTTTCAGTGAGCAGGCGCAGTCGCTCCCGACGAACCGTCAGCGCAGCTTGTATGCGTTTAGACTTGGCCTTTTTTTGATCTGCCGGAGTCGAGGAAACGATCCATATAATTTATTTCACCAAACTTCGCGTATGCTTGAGACTTGTAGGGTTGCAAGGTTTCTCGATTGAATTGCACTCGCTAAAACCGCGTCAACAATCTGCATGCCGCAAAGGAAAACATGCGTACTGACACCCTCGTAATCGATCAAGCCGTCAAAGTATCCGCTTAGACCATCGTAGATGTCGATCCCAGTATCGGCAACGTTTACGGGAAGATCAGAGAAGAAATCCTGCCTCTCTGTGACCGAAACCCGTGGCTTTCGAAGATCCTATCAGACCGACCAACGTGATATAAATAGGTAGCGATCGGATAAGGTGACCTTTCACGAGGTTGCCTTTCCTTGCGGATCGTTCAATCCGCTGAAATTTAGTAAAGCGATCTCAATTTGGAACATGCAATTATCCATGCACTCGGATACGTCGTGTTGTTTGCCTGGAGAGGTTAAGTGTGAATATGTCGCCCATCAACGAAAGCGAAGACTTATCAAACATCATCACCGAATCGAACGTGGTTTGTACTTTCCATTCACGTAACAATCATCTTGCTGTGCCGAGTTTTTCATAGTAGGAGATGGATCTAGACGAACTCGAACTACTCTCCGGATGAAGGCGGCGTGACTTGGATCGACGAGCTCGAAACCGTCTGAGAGACCAAAATGAAATTGTTATGATCGCGGACGATCAGAAACCATGGTTTGCTTTGGATGCCCTCGATAAATGTAAACCTTGTGCATACACATGATCATACTAGCTGAGATAGGGTCTGGTCTCTGGGTAAATGATGCGATGGAGAACTGCCTCGCTTCGACGCCGCTGGAGCAGATCGGTCTCGGTTCGATTAGACGAGAGAAATGACTGACCTCACGATCGCTGGGGCGCAGGTCGAGCGGATGTCTCGTGTAGTACTTCATTGTCCTTTGACTCGAGGCTCGATAGCAGGTTGTCTAGCCTGCCGAGAATCCCGTCTAGTTTAGCCTCTACCCCGCCAGCCCAAATATCAGCACCGTCCAAGCGTGCCAGTAACTCTGCGAATGCCGCATCATCTGCAGGGGGTTCCTGAGGATCTTCCATACGCAAGCTCGACAATATGTCATTAACGTCCGAGTCAACGACCGGACTAGTACTGACGCTGCTGGGGAGGTCCATGTTCAAGTTCATCATGTTCTAGTTACGGTGCGGCAAAACAAAACGGCATCTCGGCAATGTTCCCATCTCCTCCCTAAACGACGATGGCTTCCCAAGCCGAGTGCATACAACACCTCCTCGCATCGTTCCCCGCGCGTCCGTTTGACCAAAATATTCTCGACGAGCAAGTCGCGCAGGTGGTAGGCAAATTTCAAGACGCGTCGTCGCAGGAGAACGTACGGAGTCGATGGGAGTTGGTGTTGAGGAAAGAGGTATTTGCGTTGGCGGTGCGTCTGTGTTTCGTTCTCTCGTCCTCACCTGTGTCGGATGGCATGACATCCGACTAAGAAACTGATTCCTGCTCATAGACGACGGAAGGGAAGGCGTTGAAGGAGGAGCATGCGGACTATTACACCGGGTTGCAAGACCGACTCGATCTCGTCCTCACGTTCACCGAGCAAGGTGCGGTCTATTCTTTGCTGGAATGTCTGCATGCCGAATCCGACTCTGTTGAACACATTTCCTCGCTGCAGATGCATGCGAAGCCGCGTTTCCGTTCACAGTACTTCAAGACCTGTTGGAGACACAGACGATCGCGTCGTGCTCACACATCTTTTCTTGGATCGAGATGCAAGCGGCACGGTTGACACAAGGCATGGTCCCGCAGAAGGGCAAGGCGCTGATATTGCTCCGGACGTTCAATGATCTGCTACGACGGTTGTCCAAGACGGGTTCGACAACGTTGTTCTGCGGCCGCATATTGACATTTTTGAGTGGTGTTTTTCCGCTGGGTGAGAGGAGTGGTGTGAATTTGCGAGGCGAGTATGGGCCCATGTGGGAGGGGACTGTGGAAGTTGTTCGTGGGGATGTCGAGATGAAGGACGAGTCGGCGAAGCCGTTAGTGCAGGGCGACAAGATGGACGTGGACGGGGACGATGAAGTAAAGAAGCAAACAACGGTCGACAGGGAGGGTATGTTCCTGCGCTGCGTTTAATCATCTTTCGTTTGGATTGACCACCGTTCCTGCAGATTTCTATAAAACATTCTGGTCTCTGCAGCTCCCATTCTCCCGGCCGCCCATCTTCGCCACTCCAAACACGTTTAGCGATTTCAAGCAGGCTGTGGAAAAAGTCTTACCCGTCATCAAAGAGGCCACAACGAAGGAACGAGCCATGATGGGGAATAGGGCATCGGTCGCTCAGTTCGGACCTCTGAAGCGCAAGCGCGACGCCGAACCTGGAGAAGAGACTAATACTAGCGACTACTTCTTTGCAAAATTCCTCACGAGCCCAGACCTGCTAAGCCTCGAAGTCAGTTGATTCATCGTTCTTCAGGGCTCCAGCACTCAATTTTCACTGCGTCTAGATCGCAGATACGCATTTCCGACGACAAGTGCTGTTCCAACTACTTATTCTCCTCAACCACCTGTTGTCATTCACAAAGGCGGAAAAGACGGCATGGGTGACCCCACGTAACCGATCCCTTCAGATGGATTTTACGCTTGAGCCCTCGGATGCGCAATGGGTTCAAGATACTGTTCTAAGAGCGACCGCAGAACTGCGCTCTACGGCTCCAAACGGGCCTGCCTTTGCGGACACAGTAAATGTCATCCTCGAGCGGGAGAAAAACTGGGTGAAGTGGAAGAACGATCTATGTGCACCGTTTGATCGTGAACCATGGAGCACAGAGATAGATGGGAAGAAGATTGGGCTCGAAGAAGCGACAAGGGAGTTGCGCGCCAAGAGAAGGGAGGAACCTGAAGAATGGCAATGGAATCTTGGTTCTCAGTCATTAACTGAGATTTGGGAAATGGGATACAGAGACCTTTCTGACATCCAGAGCCCATTCCAGTTGAGCTGGTGTCATTTTCGCTCTGAAACCACGTTACTGACCGTGTAACACTAGGCCGGGTGATGTCAAAGATTTTGTTAAAAAGATCAAGCAGGAAGATGCTCGAATCGAGATGCGGAAGAAGACGCTGGCGAAGAACGCGGAGCGAATAGCTCAGGCACGGGCGAAAGCTGCCGTGGCACAAGCAACGGAACCTCCGGCACCTTCGCAAGAGAGCTTGGCACCCGCCGCAGAGCCTGCAAGAGTGGAACCTCCACCAGCTGCTTCACATCCTGTCGCTGCTGGTTCCCCTCTACACCCATCGCTCCCGCCAAAGCCTGGGACCACAGTCCCAGCAAGGGTACCCGGAGCGGATGCTCCTTCAAATGCTCCGGCTGTCACAGCTCCAGTTCCAATACCACCGCCAGCACCAACGGCACTGGCACCATCGTCGACCCCCGTCCCACCTAGCGATGAGCAATTACTGAAAATTGAAGACGTAAGAACGGTTCTGTTCCTCGTTGTCCGCCTGACTAAGTGATGATGCATGTAGAACAAGCACCGATGGTCGTGGCTAGCTTTGCGCACAGCACGAGATCACCACCTGCAGCATTTCGGCAAGATCGGAACTGGTGACGTGCTTTTGCTCGCCCAAGAGATCGATGCAGAGAAGGAGCGGGAACGTGAGCGGGAGAAGGAAAGAGAAAAGGTACAGAGTAGTGCCAACGGTCGAGGCGAATCTGCCCCGATGTCAGCTGAAGCACGCGAGGACAAAAAAGAGGAAAAAGAAGAAGGGGATGTGAGGATGGAGGAGCGGTAGGGCTAGTATGGTCGAGATATTATTGGGGTTGCATGTTTGAAATAACCGAGCTAGCCGATCATCACATCACATCATAACACCACCTTTAACTGACAGCCGCTGGCATTATTATCCATTCCAAGCAACCATGTCCACGGAGACTGGCCTTCGAGTGCGTCCGTCTCGGACCTGAAACGCTTCCGCTCACTTCTTTCGTAGCGTGTCTTGGTCACCGGCGGCGCTGGCTACATCGGTAACTCTTTTTTTTCAACACCTTGTTGACTGCCTCACGCCCAACTTCAGGCTCCCATGTCGTCTTTGCGCTGCAACAGACAAGACGATACAAAGTGATTGCTGTCGATAACCACCACAATTCGCACCCCGGCGCGCTCTCCCGCGTCGCACAAATTGCACGCGACGCATTGCCCAAGAACGCGACAGACGCGGATAAGGACAGCGCGGAAATCGACGCCTTCCAATGCGACCTGACGAATTCCGAGCAAGTCAGGGCTGTTTTCCGAAAGTACGGAAAAGGTGGCATATGGGGGGTCGTCCACATTGCCGTACGTGGCTGTCGTTACACGTGTGAGACACGCGGTTGACGCCTCACAGGCTCACAAGGCCGTCGGCGAGTCGGTCGAAATACCGCTGACTTACTATGCCAACAACGTTTCTGCGACGGTATCACTCTTGCAGATCATGTCAGACTATGACTGCACACGGATTGTCTATTCTTCGTCGGCGACCGTCTACGGGACGCCTCCGACCATCCCAATACCCGAAACCACTCGTTTGAAAGCAGATAGTCCCTATGGAAAGACCAAGGTGATGTCCGAGATGATTATCGATGACCTGTGCCATTGTAGGTCATCGGTTACTCGACATAGTGCCGTACTTACCTACCTGCACAGCTGAACCGCAGCGTTGGCGTGCCATCTCCCTTCGTTACTTCAAGTAAGGGCATGGTTCTCTCGAGGCGAATCAGCTGCTGATATTGAGGTAATAGTCCTGCTGGTGCTCACCCTTCTGGATTAATTGGAGAGGATCCTCGCGGACGACCTGGGAATCTCTTGCCTCTGTTGGCCCATATAGCCATTGGACGAGTAGACGATTCGACGCTCAAGGTGTTCGGAAACGACTATCCTACTCCGTAAGTTGGCATGCGACACCGTCAACTGTCACTGACCGATTCAGGGATGGGACATGTGTTCGGGACTATCTGCACGTGCTCGACCTGGCGTCGGGACATTTACTCGCTCTCGATGCGCTTGCGCCAGATTCCAAAGTGTTTGACAACTGCCCTGACGAAGCGCGCTACAAGGCGTACAACCTTGGCAAGGGCCGGGGAATGAGCGTGCTCCAGATCATCGAGGCGATGAGAAAAGCGACTGGATTTGATTACAAGTATGAGATCATTGGCAGGCGGTGCGTTGGAGCATGGATGATTGTTCGCTTGATCTTGTCGCTGAATGCCGTCTTGGCGCAGACGTGGAGATGTGCCAGATTTGACTGCGGACCCGACGCTCGCCGAGCAGGAGCTCGGCTTCAAGGCGCCTCAGACGCTGGAAGTGATGTGTCGGGATCTGTGGAACTGGCAGAGCAAGAACCCGCAGGGGTATGGGACCGAGCGGTGACATGCGGACGGGAAGGTATCTACGAGTACACACCTAAAGGCCTAATAATGGGATCGTAATCTAGACGCATGTATCCGATTACATAAGGAGTGAAGGTTGTACCTGTGCATCATCCAAGTTGCATCACGCACTGATCTACCCTTCGACACCATGGTTCGTGGCACTCGAGGCGTAGGACGGATCGTTCGCTAATACTGACGCTTCAAGTCTTCGTCCGGTTGGGAAATTCGCATGTCCTCTACCCACAAAATTCCCTACTATTTCAATACAAATACGATGACATCCACCTGGGAGCCGCCATTACCCAAAGACGAATTACGGAATCTTCCCGGGGCACACCATCTGGACCAGCCCGGACAAACCCAGTCAGACCAGATCAGGGCGAGCCACTTGTTGATCAAGCACAAGGACAGTCGACGTCCGTCGAGCTGGAAAGAAGTACGTGATGGATCTCATCGTCCGGATGTCTCCTGAAGGCGTTCCCGTGACAGACAACGATCACTCGGACCAAGGACGAAGCAGTCGCCATCCTGCGAAAGCACCAAGCCGAGATCAACGATGCATCGGACAAGGCCGAGAAATTCGGTGAGCTCGCCAAGGTGCACTCCGATTGTTCTTCGCACGACAAGAATGGCGACCTCGGCATGTTTGGTCGCAAGCAGATGCAACAGCCGTTTGAAGAAGCTGCGTTTGGACTCAAAGTGGGAGAGATCAGCGACGTAGTGAGCACGGACAGTGGCGTTCATCTCATTATGCGGACGGCGTAGGGTTGCGAAGGACTGCTGCATGTTGTTCGGATACATTAACAGTTGTATGACAAAGTCACTGGAGCGTGAACGTGCTGATGTCGGAGTCGGTACCAGTAGTCTTCGCGTTGCCGCTCGTTGGAGCTTGTTCGCTTCGCTTCAAGAGCGAACATGGAGACGTTAGGGCGACAGAACCTCCTCACTATCCTGATTCCAGCGATCGTCCTTGCTTCGGTTGTCTATCTGGGGTTTTTCAACAGGAACATGCTACTTGGTGAGTGCTAAAACGCCCGTACCCCTGCGCCGTGCCTAGAAAGATCAACATGTGGCCTTCTGACCGGTTTTCATGGAAACCAAGGGGCCCTATCGATTCGTCTAATCTGATCTTCTCAGGGGTACAAGTACCGTCCGACAAGCCTAACGAAACCGATGCGTCCGTGACGCATTACGCCAAGTTCGACACGTCGAACTTGCGGGTGACCAAGATCTTGGTTCATCCTATCAAGGTATCCCTTACTTGATTCGTATCGGTTGTCGTTCGCCTTATCCACTTTAGAGTTGTAAAGGTACCTCTGTTCAAGAAGCGAGGTACACGTTGGAAGGCCTCGAGGTATGTTCTGATAGGGTCATGGAAGGCACCACCCGCTCACCTTATCGTTTCAGCATGATCGAAAGTGGTGTATCATCAGGGCAGACAACCATGTTGTCGTGACGGCTCGGCAGGTGGGCAAGGTGGGTACGTTTGTGCCTATAGGCTCGGCACCTTGTGTTGACTCCAACGCCGTGACACTTTAGCTCGTATTGGTTCGCCCCCGTGTCGTTATAGACCCCTCAGCACCCGAAGGCGGCCGTCTTGAAGTGAGTTTTCCAGAGGAGTCGGGCTGTGAAAGTTTCTCCGTCCCATTGAATCCGAGCGAAGACGCGTTCCAAAAGTGGGAGTGGTGAGACCCGTCGATCATGTCAGCTTCTCCAGCCTTGTTGACCATGTTGACGTCAGCGTTGAAGACATTGAACTGTGGGCTCTAAAGGACGTCCAAGGTTATATATGTGAAACGGCGGCAGGTCGATCACCGTCGACGATTCTGTCGGAATATGTCGGATATCCCGTTTACTTGGTGATCAAGGGACCGCGCGTCCGTCCTTGTCCACCTACCCCGAGGTTCCCGAAACTCGATGCGCCATCATATTTTCAGGACGGGTTCCCCCTTCTATTCGTCTCCGAGGAGAGTGTGGTAGCTGTCCAGGAACGCATCAGAGATATGGTGGGCACACAAGGGGTAAGTGATAAATGGGCCAAAGAAGAACTACAAGTTGAACGGTATGTGACAGCATAGCGGCAGGATGCACATCTCAATTTTGATGGTAGATTCCGGCCGAATATCGTCTTCGAAGGAGCTGGCGTGCCCTTTGTCGAGGACGTGATCACCGAACTCAGTATCTCCTCTGAGAAGGGGCCTGTCGATAGGCCGGGTATCATCCATCTCGTGTCTAAATGTACGCGGTGCTTGGTGCGAACTTGTTCCATGTCCGAAATAAATCAGGCAGTGCTCTGACGTGTCCCTCGCTCATGCGTTGCTGTTCGGTGATGATTCTCACAGCTGCCAAACGTGGACCCAGGTACTGGCATTCGAGATGATGCTGTGCCACTCAAGGTGATCATGAAGTTCCGAAGGGGGTTGGACCCAGCGCGCGCCAGCTTACCATGTGTGGGCTGCAACGGTGTCGTGACAGGGGAAGGGGTGATGAAGGTGGGCGACAGGGTACACGTGCATAAGATGGGATTCGTATGAGCCTGAGGACGCTGGACCTTTCATAAGGCCGCACCAACTGCGCCAATGGGGTCGTAATTCGAGCGGTAGATTACCATTTGTGTACGGTTGAACGGATCCATGAGGAACACCAGTGACTCCCATCTTACATTCATTCCATTCCGTCCCTTTTATCCGCCGCCACCTTCTCTGGTCCACTGCTGACGATGGCCATCGGAAAGTGGATCCCATTCTCCCAGCCCGTCTCCGCCACGTCAGACAACCTCCCCCCAAAACCCGTCCCAATCCCGTGTACCGCAGACGGCAAACAATTCGGTCTCGAGAACGTACGTATCTGTCCTTTCATCCACCTCGCACCGTCTCATCGACCCTGGTCACAGTTCGGCAATACCTGGTTCGTCTTCTCCATTCCCACCCCCGCCATCGCTGACTTACCCCCTTAGCTATGCCAACTCCGTCCTACAGGCTCTCTACTTTTGTCGCCCCTTTCGAGAGCTCGTTATCCAACACATCGATTCATACCCACCCCTTCAGAATGCCCCGTCATACCACGCCGTCCCAACACATCCTCCCACCTCCCCGTCCACCCCCGCCCGTCGCAAATCGGATCGAAAACCCACGCAGGATTCCACTTCACTCAACCCCGCTCCGCATCTCCCAATACCCCCTGTTCCCTCTGCACCACGTACCCTCTTCTCTGCCCTCCGTGCCTTGTATATCCATATATCCCAGAACCCAGCCGACAAAGGCACCATCGCTCCACGTGCATTCATAGAAAAGCTCAGAGAGTTGAATGAAGCATTCAGGAACACCATGCATCAAGACGCTCACGAATTTCTTAATTATCTATTAAACCGCATAGTCGAAGAGATCGAAGAGGAGAGAAAATTGCGGCTGGCCTCTGGTGAGGACCGTACGTCCCTCGACCTCCCTGTACCCCATTCTCTTGTTAACCTTGTTCCAGTGCCCCCTTCGATGAACTCTTCCTTCGTTGCCTCTCACCCGCCCGGCATGACTGCAAGTGCATCCAGCGCAAGCTCACAGTTGTCTGGCGCGACTTTCATACATCGCATATTCGAAGGCACATTGACCAGCGAAACTAGATGTCTGACATGCGAGAACGTGCGTGTGATTGTACACACTACATTCTATGTCATCTCATCACACCGCTGCAGCTATCTTCTCGCGATGAATCGTTTCTTGATCTGTCGATAGACATCGAACAGAATTCCAGTGTCACTGCGTGCCTTCGACAGTTTAGCGCAAGTGAAATGCTCTGCCAGAAAGAAAAGTTTTTTTGCGATGCTTGCTGCGATCTCCAGGAGGCTGAAAGAAGGTTGGTATAACTAAGCTACCCGCCGCGCATTGCTAACAGCTGTTGCAGGATGAAAATCAAACGGCTACCCAACGTTCTTGCGCTTCATCTAAAGCGATTCAAGTACCAGGAAGACGTACAGAAATATATCAAGCTCACGTACCGCGTTGCATTCCCTCTCGAACTCCGTTTGTTCAACACCATAGACGATATCCCAGATCCAGACCGACTTTATGAGCTGTTCGCCATAGTAGTGCATATCGGGAGGTGAGTGGTCGGCTGTCCTTACCATCCGACTGTCTCTGACGTCAAACCCCTGACACGGTCAGCGGCCCGAACCATGGGCACTATGTCAGCATAATCAAGACCATGGGTACCTGGCTTGTCTTCGATGACGAAACCGTCGATTCTATCAGAGAGAGTGACATCCCAAAATATTTTGGTGATTCAAATTCAGGGTCTGCCTACGTCCTATACTACCAAGCCCTAGACATCGATCTTTCGGCTCTTGGACTCAGACCGCCAAGCCCTGAACCCGTAACTCAATCAGTGGCACAATCAGAGCCACCACCAGTTTGGCAGTCCACTGATTCTCCGGTATCCACAACACAGTCGATTCCACGGTTACCCCCCGGCCTCATTAACGATTCAATAGCCTCCGCTTTTGTGCCTGAGCCTCTCCCACGACCACCTTCACCTCCGATAGCATCACTCCCCGTTCCTGAAAAGTCTCCGCGCAAGGTACCATCAACATTTTTGAAGCTTCCCCGTTCACGCGGTGACACTGCGCCACGTACATCCCGATCCATACTGGATGAAAAGTCCTTCCCAAAGCCAAGCTTGGCGCCTATTACTATACTACCGAAGGATGACCTTAAGCCTTTGGACAACCAGGTAATCGGCGCTGACGACAGTAAAGAGAAGGATACCGACAAGAGCATGATGAGTTGGCTCCGGCGGCGGTCCAAAACCGCCAAGTCTCGCGCAAGTTCAGAGGTAAATAGAGATAACCCCCCACTGGCCCAAGATCTTCTTGGCGCACCCTGTTCGTCCGAGCGCAATCAGTCCACCAGTTCATCTTCAAACAGCTCCAAAGATTCTCCCCATCCACTTGATTCGCCAACACCGGGGCTTGGCTCTCCTCGTGTTTCTTCATTTCCTAACGGCAAACCACCACCTTTCTCCCGAACGGCCGATACATCATCATACGGGACAGATTCCAGTTGGTCATCAACCTCTGCGAATTTTAACACCACTCCCACATCTCCCCTCTCGGACCGACGCCCGCAACAGCCGACTTTGCCAGTTATACCTGCATCTCCACAGGCGCCAAAGCTCGAGACACCGCACTCGGTGTTTGCAAGGGCGACGAGCTTTGACCATGGTCGGGTGACACAACGGCGACAAGGCAGGCCATCACTCAGAGACCTCACTTCTCAACTATCTCCCAAGTCCCCTAGCCGTCCATCTACCTCGGGCGGTGCTTTCACAGCGGCGCAATCGCCGCTCCCGAGTCCACCGTTACCGAGTAGCTATCCGCCATTGCCTAGCTACCCTACCGCTACGAGTGGATCGGATCCCGACAATGACGTCGGCGGAAGACCCAAGTCGGCGCACGCCTCGTATGGTTTCCTTTCCTCGCTAACTACTCCCCCTCCACCCTTACCAGTGAGTGCGACGACTACGGCTCCACAACGGGCCACGCGGAAGCTTAGTCTCACCGCGCCGATGCTCGGGTTCAGGAAGCGAGAGAAGCAGTGACACCGCGTTGTCGGATCGTCGTGGCCACTCGCTTGATCGGTTGTCTTTTGCTTTGACTTGCCAGTGTCCGGCTGTTGGGTACTGTCTCTTTTACGTTGCATATCTAGTCTCGTCCTTCCAATTTTTTTATTCTCGCAGGGTGGATTTGCTCTCTCAAGTCATTCAACAATATTCCCCATGTTTATACATACCTCAGAGACCTTGTAATGTACTTTGCTCACGACCTAGCTCAGCATTGGAGTGCATATTCAGGACGGCTTCAGCAGCACAGCGTCCGAAGATTCGTGACATCGCAACGACAACAAGCCCATAAAATGAATGTGATAGCAAAGAACGACAAAGCACGAGACAAAGAATGGGTATCTAGAAGTACACTATGCAACAAAGTCAATATTCACAATTCAAGCATGCGTGCGTCGACGAGTGGCAGCGGCCGCCGTTGTCCGTCGGGCGCTGGAAAGTAACATCCCCCCGATCAGCCACAGAACCAATGAATCAGGTACGGGGACGTACCTTGCACGGGCGCCTTTGCAAAATCAATGACATGAAGACAAGTATCGCCCGGTTTGACATAAAACACCCTTCCCGTGCCTTCGTCCCATGCGATCGCTCTCACCCCCGCCCTCAAATCCGTCCTAAGGTCCGGGCCCAAGTTGAACTTGCACATGATGCCTTCCCGGTGGCGCACCGCACCTCGCATGATGGATTGGAACAAGCGCTGCTTGGCGGTGGCATAATCGGCCGTGCCGTCGCTGACAGAGACGTGGCTGTAGAACCCACGTATGGAAAGCCGCTCCGAGATATCCTCGGTGCGTGTGACGTAGACGAGCGAGCGCTGGATGCCAGGGAGGACATACCCGCGGCAGAGTCCACGGCCCTTGTCGTTCTCCCACGTCACGACGTGGTGGTTGCCCGCGACGAGATTGCCAAGCCAGTAGTGTGGCGTCGACAGCATGCTTCGGGGGAGCAAATGGCGCGGGGTTGGGTTGATCAGGAGTTCGTGGAATCGGGTCCCACCTTGGCTGCGGTAAAAAATGGTGATGGGTGGGTGATCGGCGCCGTCGGATGGGCTGGCACGGGGGATGGACTCGTAGTCGCTCGGGTCTGTGATTTGGATGCCTTCGACGTCATCCGCGCGGAAGCTCATGGTTTGTTGGGCAAACGTGCTTTGCATCTCATTGTCTCCAAAATCTGGCATGTTGAACATGGCTAGCGTGATGAGATCTTGGGAGAGGGGTAGTGCACCCAGACGTTCGGTGCTGGGCACTGTTGGGAGCTTGATAGCACGAAGGATGAGTATTTGACCTTGGTGGGGCAAGACGCGCATATTACATATACTGTGGTCCTAAGTGGATGGTTCATGAGTGCCCTGGTCTGATCCCAATGACTCACATTTGATGAATATGGCTCCTCGCGGGCGCAACAGAGTGTAGAGAGAGTGCCAACTCCAGTCAACTCCTTGAAGACGACTGTTTCTTGATTCTTCACGACTGCTAGAGTCGGTACACCTTCTATGACGGCAAGATCGATAGCTCCTAGTTCCGAGCTGCTCCGCAAGACGCACAGAAGACGAAATGGTGGGGGCTGCGATGCAGCAAAGTGAAAGAATGCGGCCGAACCAGGAATAAGGCGAGGATCTGATAATTCATCGAGCGTATCGAGAGAGACGTGTATACATGTGCAGGCGTATTGGAGGGGAACTGGGGGGTCGATAGGTTTCCTCGGATTTTCAAATATGGGGTTGTATATCGAGGGGTCCACGCTACAACGGCAATGAGATGGACAACAGTTCGGCGACAATCCGACGACACGTACCCAGAGTCACTATAGCGGGAAGAGATTTTGCGCCGGACATACGCAATGACAATGCTAGGCGTACCATCGATGTTCATGTATTTGGCTTTGATATTATACGCTTTTTGTTTGACTGGCGTCTCCGCCAACGGAACAATTCCACCTATACGGTGATCGAGAGCGAATACGACCAACGAGTGATGCGTTCTGGCCACATTACATACAGAAGCAACCATGTACTTTCCTCCAGGAAGGACGACCATCGACTGAACGAGTCGGTGGACTTGGAAAGAATCGCGGGACAAGGGAGAGGGATTGGGCGACACCCAATTTTTTTGCAGGGAGATTGCCCTCGTCACCAGCCTTTCTGCCTCAAAAGACGTCAAGTATTGGGAGGAATGACGATGCGAGGGTGGTCGTTGAGGAGCGTTTGACCCAACTTGCTTGAGGAAATTCTTCCATATGATGCCTTGGTGAGTAAGGTGGTAGTAAAGCTTGCTGACCTGTCACTCGTCAAGACGTGTGCATGCGGGCAATCGTAAACACGGAACACCTACTTGCCGCAGAGCTAGAATATCTTCGACATTAAGATAGCTAAACACTTCCATGAGGACGTCATCCGAAAGCACGTTCAAGCACGGAAATTTCTGCGGTAAGGCAATGCGTGTGTCCCATGACTGCCTAACGCGTACTGCGCGCTGCGAAATACACGACGAGAAGGCAAACCGTTTGGTCCACAAGCTTGACGCCATCTGATGGCACGAGGGAGGGAAAAGTATTGGTTACTCGAACGAGCAAGACACATTTACATATCAAAGCTTCCTTGTTGATCACTGTGGTTAGCCTTGTTTTTCACTGAAGGTTAAACGTCGTCGCGGCATCATAGCTACGGACGTTCGAGAGGAATACAAGGGTCCTTGTCCGAGTTGTTGAAGCGCGAATATAACACTTGCCTGTTATAGTGCCCACAAGTTGTCACAATTATATAACGCATGGCATGTACAATTTCTTTACACTCAGCGTCAGGTCTCTTACTAGCTCGTATTCATTACAGCTAGGCTCATAGGGACCTTCCGTCTCGCTGAGAACATAAGCACGATTCGGTTGCCGAGGTAACTTGAAAGGATTCAAATTCCGACCCCGCCTATGTCTTTAGGCTTCGTTATGAAATTAACTAGAATTTATTAGCATATCAATCGTACATTCTGCTCACCAACATACCCTTGGCGTATCCCGCTACAGAACAGATTGTTGCAGGGAACACTTTGGGTCTGCATGACTCACGTTGTGGGCAGGAACTAGCGGGGTCTCGAGCTCCAAGAAATAGCCCGAGGCTGCCTAACTAGTCCTTTGCATAGGGAGAATTATGGTCGCACGTTCCCGCGGACAAGTATCGCTTCACTTCGAAGTTGAATTCTATCACCAAGGATGAATATATTTTGTACGGAACAAGTAGCCTTGGTAGGTCCCTCGAGCTTAAACAACCTGGAACTTATTGCTGTAGTAGTTATTATCGAAGCCAATAAATCCAGCGACTAAAAAAAAAGCCGAATTAGATGACCGGGAGGGCGCGGATACTGGACAAGTAGACTCACGAAGAGTCTGGCACTCGCCGCGTGCAGCATCGCTTGGGATATAGACGTCGAATACCTGATCCAATGGCGGTTCACTGCCGAGCAACGCTATAAAGCTCGCTCAATGACGATGCTGAGTGAACTGGTGAGAGACGCACTAGGTTCCACACCGCAGAATTTGTATAGACGAATTGCCGTTGTATTCGTCAGAGTTTGACAGGTCGGCAGTCTTACGCAAAAGGACGATTAAGTGAGCATTACAAGGATGTTGCAATCAGAAATACCAAGTGATAAATTTATCGGTTCCCCTCTTCCAACGGGAGGTGGGTACGTTAATCACAATCTCAGCCGCTGCGGTAATTGCGCAAAAAAGTGGCCCAAAGAGTGCAAGCAAGGAAACAAATTGTTGGAGATCATGGTAAGTATGGAAAGATGAAGAGGTGCTTCGACCATACGTCTATTTAGATGTCTGGAGTGCACCTATACTTGGGGAGGCCAACCCTATGATTGTTTTCATCTCCGACACGCTATCGTGTGTCATGCACCATCTGGAGGCAACTGAGGATGTTGAATGCGACATTATCCGAGACACTCACACAGTTGAGATGTACTGGCATTTTGATAATCGAGGCTGTCGCCCCGGTCCAAAGGAAGGCTGGCGACTCGGAAGGACTTGGACTTCATCTTGGCCTGGGCACATTCGAATCGACCCAATGATTTTGCGTGGTGATTGGTGCGATGTAGTACACGGACCGGATCTGAGGGCATAGCAACTTCAACGTGCTGGAGGGGTATACCGTTCCGAGAGGTTGCCCTAACGCCCAGTCT
>JBBPLQ010000067.1:11402-26616 GCA_038089855.1 Royoungia palumana | reverse complement strand
ATTCGAATCGACCCAATGATTTTGCGTGGTGATTGGTGCGATGTAGTACACGGACCGGATCTGAGGGCATAGCAACTTCAACGTGCTGGAGGGGTATACCGTTCCGAGAGGTTGCCCTAACGCCCAGTCTGGCGTGCATTCTCAAGCACATATGGCTTGTGACAATGAGAGCCACATGAGAGTGCATAACCCCATCTGGGCCGTGGTGATGATCTGTGACATACTGCCACAGATCCAGTAACAACACACCGACACCGATATGGAGTGCTCGCGCACCTAGGCATCTGTCTCGGTACGAGGAGGGGTACTAAGACCTACAGACTGCGCCGCCTAGTACGCAGCGTCACCTTGGTGCTGTGTGTCACGCATCTATCAGTGTTGTCGTTGTAACGACGAGGGTCGGAGGGCGAGGCTTCTTGAGCCATCCGTTACAAATTAGTTGAAGCGATGGGGTTTCTGTGACCTCGGTAAATCACAAGTAGTATAGGGGCCGCGGGGGTGCCAAAAACGGATGGATTTGGGACCCCGCGGGATGCAATGATGTGCGTGACAACGTATGTGATCGTTATGATGGCAACACCTCGTAGCGGTTCAAACGTTCGAAGTCCAGGTTTCACGAGTATGAAAGGTACAGTTAACTAACGGCATGTCGCGAATTCACTGACCGACCTTTACCACCAACTTGCCGACCGTCCTTCCGTTCGTCAAGTCCGTGTGTGCATCCCTAAGACCTTCCGCGGTGAAAGGATACTCCTTGTGCACAGTCGACCTCAAAGTCCCGTTCTCTACCAGGTTCCAGAGTTTTTGCGTGTAATAGGTGGCCTCACTCGGCGTGTACGCGTAGTTATCCAGACTAAATTCAACTGTTCGAAACGAGAACAGCATGGAACATGGACGTGCGTGCTCACATTGGTCTCAGGAGTTTCAAATTCTTCTTGGCGAGCTTCAATGGCGCAAATGGCGGGACGGCACCCGACGCGTTGCCCACCGCAACGAGGGTACCCTTTCGCCTCAGCATATCAAAGTCAGCTTCGAACCTATCGGATGGAAGAAAGGTCAACGATTCGTGCAGAGCGTTGGTCGTTCTACAGCAAGACCCACGTGTCTTTGCCAACGCCATCAAACACAGCATGTACACCCTCTCCCTTCGTGATCTCCAAAACCCTTTCCACCGTGTTTTCTTTCCTGTAGATGATGACGTGGTCCGTCCCATTCTGCCTGGCAAGCGCCGCTTTTTCCTCGGTGGAAGTCGTCCCGATGACAGTCGCGCCGCGCGATTTGGCATACTGGCTAAACAGAAGACCCAAGCCACCCGCGACAGTATGAATTAGAACGATATCACCCTGTCGGACATTATACGCCTCCTCCATGAAGGAGATGGCGGTGAGACCCTGAAGCAATATCGCAGCCGCAGTGCAAGTTGAGATAGAATCCGGCACTGGAGATACAGACTTCCACGGAACAGAGACGTATTCTGCGTGTGCATTCGACGAGCTCTGTCAATCGGGAAGTTTACGATCAGATCCACAATGACAGGGGCTGCGAGAAGCGACGTACTATGGCAGCACGGGCTCCAAGCTTGTACCCACGTTTCTGGTATTCGGGGTCGTCGAGGACGGCCGGATCTGAGGGCAAAGCGACGATCACGCCAGCTGCCTCTTTACCCAGGACATAGGGGAAATGCGGGGCGGGGTAAAGGCCTTCTCTGCATGTCCGGCCTGAGGAAAGTAGATCCAATGCTGAAGAGGGGTAAGAGCTTACCTAAAGTAAGTGTCGATGAAGTTGATACCAAAGTATTCAGTCTTTTATAGTTGTCAGACATAGCCATGCTGCGGACGGACGAGTGGAATGCTACTACCTTCAGAAGCACATGACCAGGGTGGATCTTTGGGAAGGGGATCTCTGTCTTCTCTAGTACTTCCGGCCCGCCGTTCTTGGCGATGGTGAAGGCGTCGATGGTGGAGGGGAACTCTGACATGGCTCCTGATGTTGATGAGAACTGGAACGCAGCAAGAGATAGCTGAGAAGTGCATCTGACCAAGGCGATTACAACACCCGCGGATCGTGCGGCCCGGCGTCACTACCCAGCAGGATCCATCAAGTTCCCACCGGTAGCGTTCCACACCCGCTTTGACATGCCGCTAACAATGCCTTCCACTTGGCCAACTAGCGACGGCCATCGAATTTGACAAGTTTAGGGGTAGTTCCCACCAGTCCACTTGAATTCAGAGACAAAGCGTCTCAATCCATGCACTCGCTGGTTCGGGCGTAGCTTATTAACAGTTCAATAATTCCTAGTGACTCGAATGACACCCGCCAGTAAGTAAACCTGTTCCACACACACTTGTCAAAGGTCAAAGCGTCACCCGATGGTGCACCGAAATGTCTTCCCCATTCTTTTCAAGGGATGGACCACCGTGGACTGCGGCTTGGATGTGGTCAGGTAAGGCTTGATCCCATGTTTGGTGCACAATAACCGCATACCCGCATATTTAAACCCTCCAAATTCCGGGATGCTGACTGCACACTTCCTTTGCAGTCCTCTCATCGTTGACCGACTCACGTACCCAATTCCTTCTCATACCCACTCCTGTCCCTCGTACTTCATCCATGCCTAAAGCCACTATGGGTCGCAAACGCCCTCGACGCGAAGGAGCGTTTTTGATTCCATCCGACATCCCTAGAGAAGAGCAGGAGAAGCGATTGGACGATATCTTCCGCAGGCCTGCCCAATGCGTCGTGCAGGAAAAGCTAACTATCCGCATACCACCGCAACCTGTGCCAGCATCCAGAGATTCGCGAGTTCTCCAAGTTCGCCGATCCCTTCGCATACAACTGGCGGAGAGCAGCCGTCAACATATGGCACAGGTATGCGTCTACTCTTACTCGGCTTGCGTCCGTCACTGACAATGCGCAGAGTTTGCAGGCAGAAGAAGGCAAGAAGTCGGAGGGAAGCGACAAACGCATGCGTGTGCGCAAGGCTCCCTCGAAAGCCAAAGTGACTGAGGGAGAGGAGTTGCCCGTCAATTCCGAAAAACCGTCACGGAAGCGACAAAACACCTCCAGTTTACCTGAAGAACCTCCTAGAAAATCTCGAAAGCGCTAATGACCTTCATGATTATTCGCTCACGTCTTCCTTTCCATCCCCTGTTTTACCTTTATTGTTATTTCTGTGGGGTATATTTAAGTTGATACCAGCGATTGGTCTTGTACGTTTGATCTAGTGTTTTTTAACACTATACTTTTATCCACCGTATCCTCGCCGTCGAAAGCTAAGTGGACACTTGATATCAAATGCTGTTGACGCGACCAAAGTAGTGTATTGGTATTGTGAGTACATATCAAAGAACAATTCCGTATAGGTATAGTTTTGCAAAAATGGCCGAGCCTGAACGGACATCGAGTCAGTCGTGTTACCTGTCAATCGACACCTGTGACTACCATCACTTTCCAAGGAAAGCCTGTTCCAGGACCCGATAGATCAATGCTGCTTGTTCGCTTCTCTGCACCATCTCGGGTCGCTGCTCCCTCAAGGCATCGATCTCTTGGGTTACTGGATCGAGCTGTGACAGCGGGCCCAGAAGCGATGGACTGGTAGGCGGCGGACCGGACGTGTCAAATTGAGTGGGCGAATTTGGATCAAGAAAGTTATAATAGCGGAGCAACGACAGCAGAGCGATAAACGTTCCTGTCCTGCCAACACCTGCGGAACAATTGACCATGATTGGCGGGTCCGGATCGCCTCCACCCGTGCCAGGTTCCCTGTTCACTCGATCTACCAACCGCAAAAACTTGAGCAAGCTCGCCTGGTCACTTTCTTGTGGGATCCCGTGATCCGGCCATGCGGTATACAACATATGGGTGAAGACGACGGGTTCCGCTGATGTATATCCCTGTGGGACGAAGGACAGCTTGCTTTGGACGCAGTTTGCGTCTTCGATCGACGTCTGTTCCTCCAGCGTCACGACAAGCGGCTTGGCGTCGTTCCCGGCTTCTGGCGAGATCACCATAGATTCGCCGACGGTAAGAGGGAAGTAAGGATAGGCTTTGACACGCCCGTTTTCGTAGATGAGAGTTAGTTGAACGACAGTGCGTATTCGGCTTCCGTTTGGAAGAGATATATCTGACGATGAACCTATGGGCTGACTGAGGATGCTGAGGAATGTGTGTGCAGTGTCCCGCAAAGGGGCTTGTGTGGCAATCCACAGCTTTTGTCCGTGTAACTCCCTCACCCAGCTTCCGTTGAAGTATCTCCCCTTACCCTCCCCACAGCCCAAGCAGGCCGTCGTCCCGGGAGTACCCACTAGGACGCGCGTACGATCGTACGGTTCGATATTCGAGTAGCGATTACCCCATCGGTTTGCAGGATCGCGGCCGATCGAAACAGAATAGTATTTGGAGAGATCAGGTTTTTCTGATTGCGATGGAGTAGGTCTTCCAGGCAGAAGCTTGCGCAGTGAAAACGCGCTGCCACCGAGGGAATTGGAGGGAGGGGTGTTACGATAACCGGAACGTTCTTTCTCGCGTCTGGTAAGATCTGAGAACACATTACGTTGATAACCAGCTTCACAGGCCCGAGTAAGCCACGAAGGGATGGTAGTGTTCAGACTGGAGGACATGTCGAATGATGGGTCTTGCGGGCTCCAAGCCAGTCATCATATACCGATATGACAAGTTCCCACGCACCGGTCATACAGCAGATGCTAGAGATAGAAGGTACTGATCACAGCCAGATCCTGTGAGGGCGATGTCGGGCACGTACAGGTCGCTGATCACCCCTGACACAAAAATTAGGTGAGCCTCCTCTGAAAATTATTGACGCGTCTGGGATCGGCTGATATTTCAAGTTGATAGAGTTAGCTCGATGCTGGACAAGACAGCCGGTAAGAAGCACCTGACGGACGGCAACCCAGAGACGTGCTGGACATCTCAGCAGGTGTGATGCAGCTTAGGAACGGGGGCCAAAACTGGACTGACTGGCGAATTAGGGTCTCCCACAGTTCATCCAGCTTGTGTTCTCTGAACCTGTATTCCCTCGCAGAATTGCACTGATGTTCCAGGGTGGATTCGTCGGGATGCAGTGCGTGGTGGAGGTTGCTGCATCTTGTGAAGATCCAGTGTGGACAACATGGACGCATCTCCATCCGGAAGACGTCAATAGGCGACAAATGTTTGAACTGCCCGGGGAAGGTCAACATATCCAGTGCATGAGACTCGTGTTCCACAAGAGCTCAGACTTGTTCGGTAGAGTCACCATTTACGAGCTCGCCGTCGAAGGCTTCGACTAGTCATACACGTGACTCGGTCCAGTTCATGCAATCAACAAACTCCATTTCGTGACGGTGTACATGCGATCAGTGGAAGTAACGTCAACTACATCTCGTTTTCGCCATCAGGCGTAGTTGAGGTCGCCCTACGCGTTCGAAGGCTTGCTCGGGGGTGACCCCGCGGACACAAAGCCGAGTTTGCTCACCACTGCAGAGGGGACGGACTGTAGTGATTGGATCTTTGAGCCGACAACGTTGGGGACAGGGAGCGACGACGGCAACTGTCTCCGTGACTGGATCCGCGAGTTCGACGACGGTTGTGGGACACTTGGTGACACGGTCGAAAGGTGAATACCAGCGATGGCCGAGCCTGTAGAACCTGAAGAAGTCGGGCTCGCTGTTGCAGGGGATGGTGTCGTCGAGGAAGTCAAGGGTGTCGCTGAGACTGCTCTGGGGACCAGCTGTGGTACAACGCCGTTGACCAGTCCAAGCACGTCTGGGCAGAGTTCAGAAACAGACCGATCAAGAACACAAGACACGCACTCCCGAGAGCTTGGCAGGCCGCCGATGTGTCAACCACTGGGGCAGCGTGTACGGCGGGGACGACCGAGAGGGCGAGAGCAACGAGAACAACAGAAAGACGGGTGAATCGCATGGTAGAAATGTACTCGGTCAGAACAAGACGCAAGCAGGAGTAGGCTGATTATTTTAAGAATAGATAGACGGTCTGAGGGGAGGAGGGAGGAGAGAGGAGCGAAGGAAGGGGGTGAGGGATCGACGCAGAGACGGCCGGGTTTTATACTCGAGGGTGAGAGACGTCATAGTGTTAGACATCGACGTCATTGGCTAAAACGGCCCTCGTCTGCGTTCCATGTCGCGCATTTGGATTTCTTCGCCGAACCGTCTATACTGATTGCCCGATCGCCCGCGCAAAGCCTCGGTGAGTGTCCCTCCCATGCACGACGACAACAGACACCATCCGAGGCTAGCAGTACTGGAAGAGCGTGGTCAGCGTCGAAGAGGTCGATAGCTAAACGGACGCTAGTTACACGAGCACGACGAGCAGCAACAGGAGCCAAGCAAGCGATGGGTCCATGGGAGAGACGCTGGGCACGTGGCCAACATGCGATTCATTATTCAGGGCTTCTCAGAGGCCGCGTGCACTCATTTCATTGTAAAACCATGTCCAAGGTGCACCTTCTCTTTGATTCATTTTTCAATTGCTTCATCAGGTCACATAGCTACCCAGCGTCTTGTCAACGTCCGTACACATGCAAAACGGGCAGGATGTAGAAATGAAGCCACGCGGTCCAGACAATGTCTCCGACCCCTACACCCTCCGTGAAGGGCTCAAAACAAACGAGGAGCTTTCCCAACTCCGCCGTCGTCGTAAGGGGAGGTCTCTTGAGCTATATCATCGCAGGCAAAACGACGTCAGTCTGAAGTCTCTGTTCTGCCCGACATTCTTCTTATCTCTGCAGCTCATTCATTCTCTCTTGAAATCCATGGATGAGCATACCAAGGAAGCCAAAGATCAAGAACAAGCTTCCCGCCTGCCGGTAAGCCTTTGAGCCTTGTCCTTTCGTACTTACTCTGCCCTGCTCTAAATCTAGATCAAAATCGCTATCTGGGCAAGCATGGTCGCAAATTTTACTCTCTGTGTCCTTCAACGTATGATTACTGTCTAGGCGCCTCCATTCGCTGGTTGACCATCCACTAGTTTACGCTGCCATATCCTCCATATCTATCTCTCTAATCGCCACCGGAATTGATGCGTGTTTCGACTTTGGCAGTAACCTCTTTCTCTACCTTATACACAGGAAAGCTGAGAAGATGGACGTCAATAAATGGCCTGTCGGTGGTGCTCGTTTGGAAACCATCGGCAATATCGTATACGGTGAGATCATCCCAACGGCCTTCCTAGCGGCGCTTCCTTATCCTATGTCTCAAGGTGCCTTGTTCGTTTGCCTCACTGGCACCACCTACTCCTTTGATTGATATGTGCACAGAATGACCTCCGTCAATCTCGTCGTCATCGTCGAGGCCATTCAGACACTAATGACACATTCGGTTGACAGTTCATTTCACCTTACCTCGATACTTGCAGTTGCAGCGGCTCTAGGTAACCACCCAACACTCTGGTCTCCGTGATGTCTGACTACTGACTTCCGATGAATCAAGGGGTCAAGATTTTACTCTTCGTATACTGCTACAGTCTTCGCTCCAAGTCTAGCCAGGTGCACGTTCTTTGGGAAGATCACCGAAACGATATATTTATAAATGGCTTTGGTATGCTCCTACGTTTACTGTATCTCACTTGACGCAGAGTACATCAGGTATCCTCATGTCTGCCGGCGGCAGCCGACTGCGATGGTGGCTGGACCCTCTTGGTGGGCTCTTGGTAGGCCTTTATAAAGATGACCTTACCTCAAGCTAAGATATTCCTCAGATTGCCTCGGGCGTTATTATTGCATGGACGCGCACCATCTACGAGCAGTTCGGCCTTCTGGCAGGGAAATCTGCACCCCATGAATTTATTCAACTCATCATCTACAAAGCGATGACATTTAACGCGGAAATTGATAAGATAGATACCGTTCGTGCTTATCATAGCGGCCCGGTATATTTTTTGGTCAGAATGATATCTCCAATTTGCTGATTTCTGTATCGTAGGATTATTTTGTCGAGGTCGATATAGTCATGGACGCTTCGACTCCCCTATGGAAGGCACACGATGTCTCTCAGAAGCTTCAAGACAAGCTTGAGGAACTGCCAAATGTCGAACGAGCATTTGTCCACGTCGATCATGAAACTACGCATACGCCTGTACGTCGCCTTTCGGTTTTCCTTCCTGAATTCTTGTGATGGCAATCCAGGAACATCGCAAGATGGTATAACATGCGGCTGTATTCTTCACTCTATATGTTCTATCTAGCAAGGATGAGCTTGCGGAGTAGTTGACATTGGACTGTTTGAGCTGTCAAGCTGTTCGCTCGTACTCCAGACAACCATATGCGTCAGGACATGCTTTTGAAATTGCGGATCATTGCCTGTGTTCATTTCCCCTCGAAGTTTACCCTCAGCCGGTTGTGAGATATTCCACCAGACAGTGTACTTGTGGCCCGTAGATCATGTAGCGTATTGGATGGCTGACGACTTGAAAGTGACAAAACAAGCAAGTGTGTGCGACGACCAGCTGAATTCACCGACCTCGGCCCATCGGCCACAGTTACCTGTGTTTGATCGTCTTCTCTTTTCTTCCCTCACCGACGTCAAACGTCCGCTCCTTCGCGATCACCTCGATACCTTTGGCGTTCCGATTCCACCCTCGTCGACACAACGTGGTTGTCACGCGACTTGACTTTCACCTTCGCCCTCATTTACGATGGTAACAATGGATTCGCAAGTCCTCTGTGTGCGTGGCTCATTATACCGTGCCAGGATGCCAGACATCAAGACCCAGAGGAATTCTACGTGAAACAAGACAGGATCGGTACATTCTCTCCGTCCTTCCGCTGGAAGTCGACTCACGCACCGCACAGGAAAGGGTTCTTTTGGAGAGGTTTTCAAAGGGTATGCCTCCCTTACACTCCCTGTCTCACATCAAGATCATCGTCCTCAGGTATGACAAGAGGACCCAGAAAACCGTCGCCATCAAGATCATTGACCTCGAGAGCGCAGAAGACGAAATTGAGGATATCCAACAGGAGATACAGATTCTGTCGCAGCTGGACTCCCCACACGTAACCAAGTTCGTTCGGTCATGTTTGTATTTCTCGTATTGCGAACCAACGGAATTGACATGCGACGCTTATTGGTGCAAGATACCATGGTTCATTCCTCAAGGGATCCAACCTTTGGATCGTCATGGAGTATGCTTTGTTACTGTGCGGTCGTTTCCTTGCTCACATACGCATGCAGGTATTGCTCAGGCGGCTCATGCTCTGATCTGGTACGATCACTGTCTGTACCGTGACATGCTTTACCAAGTAGCGATCAGATGAAACCGGGTGTGTTCAGGGAAGAGTACATTGCTATCATCGTCCGTGAGCTTCTTCGTGGACTGGAGTACCTCCATATGGAGGGAAAGCTTCATCGCGACATCAAGGGTGCGTTCACTACCCAGGCTCAGGTGCACTGTTTGAGAATATTCCGTAATAGCTGCCAACATCCTTTTATCCGCAACAGGAGACGTCAAACTGGCAGATTTTGGCGTATCTGGGCAACTTTCTGGAACGCTATCCGCCAAGAAGAATACGTTTGTGGGTACACCTTATTGGATGTCGCCAGAGGTGATCAAACAGAGTGGGTACGATCACAAAGCGGACATTTGGAGTCTCGGAATTACTGCCATTGAGCTTGCCAAGGGCGAACCACCCTATGCAGAGCTACACCCTATGAAAGTAGGTGATAATATTCTCCCAACAACACTATTCGTAAGACGTGCTCACATCGTTTCTAGGTCCTCTTCCTTATCCCAAAGAATCCACCACCACAATTGGATGGCCATTTCTCGAAACCATTCAGAGACTTTGTAGCGTATTGTCTACAGCGGGACCCGCGCGATGTACGTGTTAAATTCCCCTCCATCTCTCCCCTCCTCTCTCGTGTCCTTGTGTAACCCAGGGTTCAACAGCGCCCAGCAGCACGCGAACTTCTCAAGCATAAGTTTGTGCGAATGGCTAAGAAGACGAGTTATCTTACGGAGCTGATCGACCGTCATGAGCGATGGAAAGCCGAGGGAGGAGAACGACTTGAAGAAGAGGAACAAGCCGTGGCTCAAGATATGTACGTAATGTCTTGCTCATACTCCACTCTGATCCTGAACCTTGCATACCTCCAGACCCGCAAATGGCGACCCCGAAGATCTCTGGGACTTTGGCACAGTCCGACACGCCGGTCGAACGATCGGGCGTGCCAACAACTCAATCAAAGTCTCGGGCCCGCCACTGACATGGGAGATGAATGGCACGGGGCGTGCCGACACGGCCGCTTCGTCTATACGCACCGCGAGCTCCACGACGAAAGTTGACCTTCCCTCGCTTCCGACATCACCCAAGTCCCCGCGCACGCCGAGCGTGTACGAACAAGCAACCGTCAGACATATGCCCAGTGGAGGTCTGGTCAATGGCCAGGAATCTCAGACACGCCCGCGGGAACCATCCGAGGACGATTACAGCGATCAGTACGCAACGAACACCTATTCGCGAGGGGCAGGCGACGTCGAGCATAAGCGGGGCGTGGAGGACGACGAGGAACTGCCTGATACGACCATGCTGGATTCCGTCATTTTACCCGCAATAGCCTCGGTGAGCAGGTTCCCGTAACCTAGTCGCCAGATCATACCGCTCACTCTGTTAATACTCCAGTTATTCCCTCGAGTGTCGACACAGGAAGCACGGATCGCACTCAGTGCATTGCAGCGCGCATTCACAGATGCTGAGCGCATTATACCCGGCATGACGTTGGAGCTCGTCAACGAAATCGTCGACTCTGTAGAGCGGGTCGAAGATGACCAACAGTGAATTGAAAAATGGCGATCGGCGTGATTCATTCAATCTCTCTGGCGTTGTGCTTGCTTTTCTTCCACTTTTCTTATTTAATTTTCGACATGACATATAGGACTTGGACGAACAACCCTTGTCAGTCCCCGCAAGTGCACAGCAGTATTATTAACAGCCCAAGGCCGGGATGTACCCATCTTGATTATATCATGTAAATTCGTGCGGAGACAATGTTAACATAGTATCATCGAGAACCCATTCTAACAATGGGGAGACGGGTTGAGGGAATCGTAATCAAGCCACAGCGTGTCCATGATGGATTGATGACCCAATGTCGTACGGCTGCCCAACCGTTGGCATATCGCCGGTGGGTAGGACGACATCAACTGTCCGGAACAACTGCTCGCTTCTTCTTGGTCGACGAAGTGCCCTTCTTCCTTGCCCGTGTCACCTTGATAGGCTCTGGGGTACTCGCTCGCGTGTCCTCGTCCGGCACCTCGTACTGTTGAAACGACGGGAGTGTCGGAGGCGGGGTAGATATCCGATCGAACAAACCCGGCGTCTGCTGCCGACTATCAGGAGTAGACGCTTGCCAAATCGGCTCTGAAACAGCACCCTCTGGCATCTCACCCTCCTTCTCCACGACGAAGCGGGGTGGTGTAGATCGGGAGGTGTTACTACGAAGCGCGAACAGACGGGGTTCCTCTGTAGCGCTGGTCAATCTTGTGGGCCCCACGGAGATTCGACGTTACCTTTGGACAGCAGTGGCGGTAGGTCGTCCAACCTTACCACCGGTATCGAGTCGACGTCCTCGACAGTCGTCCTCACCGGCCGTTCGTCCGTGATATAATATGGGTCTTCTCTCATCCTCTCTAATCGTTCCGCTTTGAGCTACAATCCAGATCCAAGGTCAGATGCAAATAAACGGCAGCATCCACCAGACTGACCCGTTCCCGCTCTGCGCGTTCCTCTGCGGTCTCCGCAGGTTCCACAGATACAGGCTCTTCGATATTCTCCACCTTTTTCTGCTTCTTCTTCTCTCCCTTTGCCTTTGACCGGTCCGATGTCTCCTTTTCCTTCCCTTTCCTACTTTTCTTGGTCTTTTTCCCTACCGCAGGGCTCTCCTCGTCGTTGAAGAGGGGTTCCTGCATCGCCGGTACAATCCATGCATCGAGATCGAGGCCTTCCGGAATGGGTACACTCGTCTGGGCGGCCGGTGCGACCGGTGCAAGTTCGTACGATGATACTAGGGGCCGAATGAGATATAAACTCTTGGGAAAGCTTGGTTCGGCGACGGAATTGAAATCAGATGCCACCAAATCCGCCGAGCCATTCCCTCCTCTCGAACGATATGCTGCAAGGTCGTATTTGATAAACGTGAACAGTTGGAGAATATTCGCAGCCTGTGGGATGTCAGTATATCGAGGCGTGAGGATAGATAGTACGACTTACCCGCTCCTGCACTTCAATGTGTGGGCTGGAGACAAACTCTTCCATCTGCTCGATCATGGTTTCCACAGCACTTTTGACTTTCTCCAAAAGGTCCTCCGTCCATTGTTGAGCGGCTTCAGTGGCCCAGTATCCAAAGATCTTGTTTGCGGCCTGGATATATATAGCAATGATTTCAGGGTCTAATAGGACAATATTCGGGTGCAAAAGGAAAGGTAGAAGCTCCTCCGGTGCCAATAGCTCGCTAGGGATGTCAGCCAATCAGAATGCAAGTTATATGAGCACGTACTCGCAAAACTCTCCACATATCCAGGCCGCAGCCCACAGAACCTCTGAACAACTCCCTGGTTCCCCGGAATTCAATAAAAGTGTCTCATCAGAGAGGACCTTGACCATTAACTTGACAGCATAAGTGCGTGCCGCCCTCACGCGACCAACAACATCTA
Organism: Royoungia palumana; assembly: GCA_038089855.1. NCBI lineage: Eukaryota > Fungi > Basidiomycota > Agaricomycetes > Boletales > Boletaceae > Royoungia > Royoungia palumana. The sequence goes on along the minus strand of JBBPLQ010000067.1, from coordinate 13,950 downwards.
CCAGTTGATCACGGATCTGTGCGCCAATATCCACGTTCGAAATATACGCAAGGTCAATAAGGACAGAGAGATACCACTCAAAGTCGATTACATTGTCGTAAGTCGAACTTGAGCACATTGAGATAATACGCTGTGAAAGGACGAGACGATAGGCTGAAGACTGCGAAGGAGCGGATGGGGCTTTCGAGGGAATCGAAGGCACTACGTGCTGAGATAATGATTGAACTGCTGTAGGCAGTGATGAGCCGTCAGGCTGGACAAGGTGGGAGAGGAGTTGCTGAACGATAGACTGTAGGTTATGTCGAGTTACCTGTGCTATGTAAGCAACTGATAGACGATAGGGTAGAGGCGGCTCACGAGAGCAGTTACAAGATCGAGAGCGCGCATTCGAATGCTAATGTCCTCATCGTCAACACTGGTGAGAATCATATCCTGATGTTCTGCGACCAACTCGGGATAGGTAGGGACAATTTTAACCATGGCCAGGAGGGCGATGTACTTGACTAATCACTCGGTCGATCAGTAAGTGCACGAGACCGTTAAATTATGACACAGACGATTCTGATCTGCATCTTGAAGGAATGCAGCAAGTTTTGAAACGCAGGTCCGAGCGAGAGATAAACCAGAAGCTCCCTGGAGCATGTTACCAATGATACACGTGTGGACACATTCATAAAGCAGAGAAATTGCAGACGTGGTGGTAATCAAGTCAGTTATTGGCGGTTTGAGTTTCTTTACCAATCGTGTTTCGTGAGGAGAAAGTGCACCAAACTATTGATCCATAAGCACATGAGATCGAGATATCGACTAAGATATGCAGACCAGTTTAACAATCTTAATAAGCATCCAGTTGTTGGATGACGTGGTGAGCAGGTGAAATAATTGCGGTGCCAGCGGAAGATAATCTTGGGGTGCTCGGCGAGCAAGCTCGCATAGTACATTGACCGTAGCGGAAACAACCCCTGGAAGAGGGAGATTGGTGAGACTCTCGAGGTCCACAGGTACAACCTAACCTGGGTCGGGATCTTCGAGCTTCTCCTGCATACGAGTAACGCTCTGACGGAGAACATCGGGAAATTTCTCGCAGACGCGATACAAGGTAAGAACAGCCCTCTTGCGGATGTGGGGGCGGGAATGGCTGAGCATGGCTACGAGCTCGGGACTGAGGTCTCGTGCAAGGTCAGCGGTGACGATATCAGACACGCCGTTCAAAGTCACGGCGACATCGGCGGGATTGGAGCTCAGATCCTAGCACAATGAACACGAGGGGGGGATACACGGCAGGTGGACGTACCTTCTTGAGGAGGTTCGTTGTGAGCATGAGGACATCGGTGTCTTCGTCAAACGACTGGCCTGCGGCGAGATATCCGACTGTCTTGAGATGAAGCTTTGGCGAGGACATGACTTCGATGACGTGAAACGAGGCCCATGACATGTCGTACCCGAGCATGTCGAGCTGCGGTTGACGCGATGAGCTGGCGGTGAATGGATGGCGAGGAACGGGTACAGACGCACATACGTGAGCTTCATGACGGCGCCGGCCTTGAGCTCCATGTCCTTGCTCCTGACCTCGCGTCTGATTTCTTCGTTGGCCTGCGCGATGAACTTTGCCTCGTCGTTCTTGTTGGCCCTGAGACCCCGTATGAGGTCCTGGAGGGTGCGCTCCCACATCGTGGCTGGACGCGTTCGGGTGATGGCTGTTCGGGACAAGCGGCGTCCACGACAAACTCTTCATTCGCACAATGCTGCAAGTTTCTCGTGCCTGCGCCCCTCGAGGCTCTACGCTAGCATGGAAACAAGTAATTAGTTGCGATGTACACTGCGAAACTGAGGTGCTGCCGTAGCTTATTAAAAGTGACCGCTTTGTTCAGATCGACCACGTCGTCTTCTTGTCTTTCTTTCTCCACCGGGTCTTTTATGGAGACCCCCTCCCCCTCCTTCTCCTCCTCCTCCGCCCCGTCACCGCCCCGCATCGTCCCAGAGATCCCCAGCGCTGACCAGGACGAAGACCGCAGCTCCACCGAAACTACCATATTCACCATCTACTCCATGTACGGCAACGACGAACAACGGGCGAGCTGGTCTCCATCGCCCTTTGCCAACTCTTCTCGTGAACTCGACCTTTCCCTTGGTGACCGCTTCGCCTACAACAGTAGCTTCTTTAATCATAATTCTGCACCATACCCTCCACCTAAAGATTCCCCGTACATTGATCCATCCACAGGTTCCCGGTCACAAAGCAGCTTTGCGAATCCTCGCGACGGCGCACGCCTCTCAGATGCTTCCCCTCGCAAGGCGTTCCCTCGCGCATCGCAGTATCCCGCTTCTCCTGTGTCTAGGAATACCCTTGAACTCCCTTCACATTCACGCGTGTCGCCTGGCCAGAACCGTCCCAGGAGCACTGCTACGTCGTGTACTTCACAAGCAGATTCTGTCCCCCTTTCTCCTCCTTTACATCTCAAGCCGCTTCCCACTCCCCCTAACAGTCGTCCTTCATCCGTCTTGGGAAGATCTGACACCCTCCCCGTTCCCGACCCTGCTTCCAGCT
>JBBPLQ010000067.1:0-11306 GCA_038089855.1 Royoungia palumana | reverse complement strand
TTCACAAGCAGATTCTGTCCCCCTTTCTCCTCCTTTACATCTCAAGCCGCTTCCCACTCCCCCTAACAGTCGTCCTTCATCCGTCTTGGGAAGATCTGACACCCTCCCCGTTCCCGACCCTGCTTCCAGTTCCCTACCACCTTCCTCCTTAATTCCTCCAGATTCTTCTCAAACCCCTTCTTCCTCTTCCCCGACTACAAGACAGCAATCCAAGCTGAGTCCTCCGTCGAGCAAAACGTCTCTTGTGCCTTCAGAAGGTGAAGACTTGGATTCTTTCCATGTGCGCAACACATATGCGCAGCTCGACACGACTGGCGTCAAAGGCGACGGCTATGAAGACGGCATCGAACGTACCCGCGCACGGCAACGCATGAGTAGGGAGAGCGAACTACATGCTAACGTGGCTTCACACCGTCCTGGCGGGAAATCTAAGGATCTTCTTACCGAGGAACTCAACGTTCTTGCTAGCCTAGACCGGTGAGCTAAACCCCATAACCATTCTATTTCCTTTCACTGACCTTCCCATTCCCAGTTACGGTTTCTTCACCGTTCCTTCTCATGATCGGTTAGTTCGCTTACCATCAGCACCTTTACTAAAGCGACTTTCTATCGTTTCCGCGGGCCCCAAATCGGCGCCAAGTCATGCTGTACCAGTCACTTCATTACCGCCCCCATCATCTCCGTCCAAAGAATTCGGACGAATAGCCAAGTGGGGTAGAATGATGGAACCCTCTTCCCGCGATCGTGGCGGAAATGTCGTGTCATGGATCGTAAAGCCCTCAAAAGCGCACAAGTTGCGCCGACGAGTCTACAAAGGCATACCGGACCGATGGAGAAGCGCAGTGTGGGAGGTCCTCATGAACATCTTTGCCAAATCAGGTTACGACGACATAATCAAACTTGGCGAACGTTATCGGCTTGATACGGAGAAGCCATCTAGCTATGACATACAAATTGATCTTGATGTCCCCAGGACGATCAGTGGTCACGTCCTGTTCCGAACTAGGTACGGCCTGGGGTAAGTGCATCATGTTCTTGGCACTGTCAACGCTCATATTACGTGCATAGCCAACGCTCCCTTTTCCATGTCTTGCATTCATTCTCCCTGCGATGCGACCAGTGCGGCTATGTCCAGGGAATGGGCCCAATAGCCGCCACTCTTCTTTGTTACTTCGGACCAGAGAAGGTCTATGCGGCACTTACGCGGTTACACGGTGCTTATGCTATGCACTCGGTCTTCTCACCTGGTTTCCCTGGCCTCTTGGAGTCTATTTACGTCCAGGAACGAATCACGCAGCTCAAGATGCCCGACGTTTATGCTGCTTTCAAAAAGCACATGATCTCAACGACATCTTACGCGACCAAGTGGTATATCACGTTATTCGCCAACTCGGTGCCTTTCCAGACACAGTTGCGATTATGGGACGCGTTTTTGATCGACGGTCAGGATGTCTTTGTCGCTGTTGCCATCGCCATCTTATGGGTCTACCGAGGTAATGGTTTCCTTGTCCACCCGTGACAACCAAAGAGCTTGCCTTGATGCCCCACGCAGATCATATCACGTCAAGCTCGGCCAATTTTGAGACCGTGTTATCATTGCTATCATCTTCCTTCGTTCCCGAAGACGAAGATGCACTTTTGTCGTGGCTAGAACAACTTCTGTCCGACAAAAAGTTAAGAGTACAGATAAACACCTGGCGTCAAGATTGGCGTCAACTCGTCGCTGCAGGTAAAGAAGGGAGTGCGCTTCTATAGCCTTTTCTTACCTTGTCAATTCATACCCCACTTCACGTCGCCTGATAACATTTGTGCTTTCAGTTTCTTTATTCTCTTCACATATCCATCCACGCGCCATGACGAACTTTCTATCTGTTTCCTGCATCGTTTCCGCGACAACAATTGCTTTATTATTTGCTTACAACCATGAGGTAATCAGTCGTTGTATTCATCTCCGATAACCTTCAAGTGTACACTCCAAGTTCAACGAAACGCAATCATACTGGGTTTATGGTTTAGATCTCCTAGGTGTGATGAGTAACAACGGTGGCTCGACCAGGTTTAAGAGAAGTATCTCGATGAACTGATGGTATGACCACAAGCCGGCACCCGGTCAAAGAAAGGGGTAGTTGTCTAAATGCGACATTTGGAGAAGGAGCACAGTTGGACAGAGTAGGGAAGATTCGAGCCCTCATTCTGCACTGGAGAGAAGCCTGAGCTAGCGGTCGTCGAGAGTACAGTGTCATTCTCAAATCGGCTGTAAACCCGAGAGCCAGATTCCACGATCCACCCGTCGGAAAAGAAGTTTCAGATCATGTTAGAATGAAGAGACCAGTACAATCCGCACCGCACCGCAAGGGAATACCATCGAATACATTTCATTCCTGAGACTTCAAAGCTTCAAGCTTCAAGCATGAGCGGGCGAAGGAAATTTCACGGTGAATATCGTTTGTAAATGGCTGGCATGTAAATTTTGTTACTCTACACCATTGACAGGCCTACGGGGTCGACCCACTTTTTCAACCGGTCACAGACGTTCACAATCTGTTCGTCGCTTACATTCGCCACCGAAAATCGCATCCACCTGTCCCATCCTTCTTCTGATCCATCCCCCGTCTGCTTCTCCACCGCCCTCCCACCATTGAAAAACTGCGCAGGAAGCACCAAGACGCCCACTTCCATAGCCAACCGTCGACAAAACTCGATCGAAGACACGTCCCCGAAGGGATGCTTGACATATGCATAATATCCTCCCTGCGACCCAATCGTCCACCCCGGTGGAAGCGACGCACGGAAAAGCGCGTGTCGTTCCTTCAGTGCCTTGGCATTCGACTGTATGGATGTTCGGAGTTCGGACAACAGCGACGGGTTCGCAAGCGCCAATTGTGGCGGCCGAGGCGCGCACACCTGGATACAGTCTAGCGTCGTCGTGACATACTTGAGCAGCTCCGGCGAGGCGATGACGGCACCGAGACGGTGCCCGGGAATAGCGTATGATTTAGAGAAGGAAAACAAATGCACAACATTGGAACGCCATGACCACGTTGTGGGTAAAATATCCTGTTGTACGGGAGAGAAGAGGTCGTGTGGTGGGAAATGCTCTACAAAGTCACGATATGTCTCATCAAGGATGAGTGCAATGTCATGCTCCCGCGCCAATGCTGCAAATTGAGCGATGAGCTCGGGAGGGTAGGTTCCACCCGTCTGGGGAGGAATGACATGAGCAAGAGTTTTTCAAGCTTGGAATGGAAAAACAAACAGGGTTATTTGGGGTGACCAGCGTGATGGCCTTGGTTCTTGACGTGATAAGCTTCTTGCACTCGTGAACCGAAGGTAAGAATCCTTCATAGGATCGAGTATACAATGGAACAGACTTGATGCTAAGCATGTCGAGGCTCATGCTACGAGATGCAGAGTCAGTGGGCCCAGGTACAAAGCACAGAAAACAGAGCTGCATACGCGTGATTGAAGTACCTGAAAACCAAGTAGAAGAGCTTCAACCAATGGCACAAATCCAAGCGCAGCTGAATTACCATGGTACAGGGACGATCACCTCGTCCCCAGCGTCTGCCAGACAAATAATTGCCACCACGAACGACATGTTGCATCCGGCCGTGATGGCGACGTCTTCCGCCGTGATGTCTACGTTTTTCCCGTAAACTGTTTTCATCTCCTGCGCAAATGCAGCGCGTAAGTTGGGTTCTCCGAGAACGTGACCGTAGCCTGAAGTTTGAGGCGACGATGATGTCTTCCCCAGTGCGTCTAAAAGTATGTCTGGAGGAGGCTTTCCCGGAACGCCTTGCGACATGTCGAACAGTGGGCGGGCTGGCGTAGCGGGGTACGCTGACCCCCATGCTTTGGCACGAGGTATACTAAAATGGTGCTCGGCGTCAGTGTCACTGGTCGACGGTCATGGTAGTATACGCACGGAGGCTGAATGGCTGTAAGCACACCCCGGGAGAGCCGAAAAGCAAGACCAGAGCTGGGTATTGACATGTCGCCCCCGATATCAGCCGTCCTGTAGCGGGAAAGGTCACAACGGCCAACCCACGGATATTATCACCATGTTCTTAGATCAGTCGGAAGTCGGAAGAATCAAGGCGGCGTTGCCTTTGTGGGAACTACATGAAACGTATGTAATATTTGTTACACATAGCCAAGTCGGGCCACAGAACCATGGACTAGTGTAATTCCCATCCATCAAAGCATGGCTGGTGGCTGGTCTCTCATGACAGGGAGTGGGCTGATTTCCCTCCCACGCACGGCATTCTTCCACTGGTTTGCCCTCACCAGCATGATGGTAGCCACCAAGCAAGAATACATCAGACTGACGGTCAGGCCAATCCATAATCCAGCCAGTCCCCATTGTCTCGACAAGGCAAGATACACTCCAAGAGGGGCACATGTAAAGGTTTGGGTGCACCAGCCATCAAAAGAAAGCATGGGTGAAAAACAGAGGTACAAACCTATCAAGTAGTCCCCACTGATATGGCATGTGAGATAACCACACTGGGAAGTAAGAGTGATTACCTAGCATTGAGTGAAGGGAATACAGCAGTTTTTCCAAGAACTCCCAGTGAACTATCCACCCATGCCCCAATGCCATGAACAGCCTGAAAGATGGCAATGACTGGCAACAGTGCAGATACATTCTAGATAATGACTGCAAGCCAAGTTTAGCTCATTGTGGTGAGTGAGGATCATAATTGTACTCAATAGGATCATTGTTGAACAATTTCCCCCAAGACATAGAAGATCCAAGCAACATGCTGTGAAGAAAGTCTCAATACCATGACCTGGATATGTGGTTTGTGGGTGGGCAGGAGATGAACCTGATAGCAATGACTCCTCTAAGAATAACAAAAATGCAACATATGTAAGCTGTGACCTTGGCGTGCTGTATGTCCCCTTTAGCAATCCACTTCTTCATGCTGATGGAGCCAGCTCAGCCTTCAGATAGATGTAGAGAGGCCAAGGAAGTTTGTTACCAATCAGACGAGGCAGCGCTTGTTACGAACGCTCCTAAACCCCTATCTTCAACCCCTGTCTTTATGCCATCTAACCCTATCTTATCTTATCAACAAGTCTTCATCCCTCAAGAACGCTATGTCATTCCTCCTGCCTTTCTACCAGACTTGTTCTAGACTTCATACGCCTCATGCCAAACCTATGCCCAACTCATAATCCTATTGGCTGCCACATCACACAGCCTCATTATGTCGTACGATTCTTTTCCTCCAATCATATTATTACCTTCACACAGCCTACATGGCACCACTTTCATTAATCAATCACGGACACTCTAGATACTCCCTTTTATGGTATAAAGTCTGGCACACCAGTTGCACACAGACCAGGACACAAATAGACATAAACACTTTAGAGTAGTATATATACCTGAACTGTACTTTGATAGTCTTCAGTTTAATCAACTTGAGTTCTACCATTCAAATCATCCTCTCAGAGTTGGTCACTCTTGATATGACTACTAAACTTCATCCTTTCGATTTGGGTGTTGTTTCAGCGCTTATGGCTTTTGGAACCTGGTACAATGTCATGGCTATCATTAGCAGCCTAGTATATTGCCTGTGTGGCAAGGGTGTTAGGACCCAAGCTGGTGACACATCAGCACAAGTCATGGCAAGCATAAGTGAAAGACTATATGTACATGCTTGTGACAACTGTGATACTCTCGGAGAACAAAAAAGGAAGTGAATCATGTACTCACCTCCTTCAAAATCTTTCAACCATATTTGAGACTTGGATACATTCTTTGAAACACCAGATATACCTGCAAATACCAGTGCCCTCAGACCAGTGAAAAAGCTGACATGTATGTAGATGATCATGCAATGATTCATTGCCTGATGCCAGTGGATGACCAGAGTCACCACTTTCACCACTTGGTTTGTTGGGGACACTGGCAGTGTTTCATCCACTCAAGTACTGTACTTCCTTCCAAATGACTTGCTGAACAATATAAATGATCAACATGACAGCAAGTGCATTGTGACTCAGAATGGTGCACAGTGGAGCTCTGGTAAAACCTAAATGAAGGGTGGGTATTGGTCTGTCAACTGAGAAAATAGGTCAAACAACCTATAACCAAGTAATTCATAGGGGCTTCACTGAGAAGATAATTCAAAATCATGTTCAGAGGTGCAGTAGTCAAAAGGATTTGTGTGTAGACATTCAAGAGCCCTTGAATAAGCAGGTTAGTATGCCAAATGCTACTACCAAAGTCGGCTTTTTACCTTGAGCAGTCAAGTATCGCCTTACAGATTGTGTCAACATTTGTCTCAAAGAATATATACAGACTTACTTTGCTATTTCACCAATCACATACCCTGGCAGGCCCGCAGCTGTTATTTTGAGGAACTTGCTTGCTGGGCAACTTCCAGCAATTGGCCAAATCGCTGCAGAATACCAGCAGACTGAATACTCCACAGACTGGTGATTGGGTTGTGAAAATGTCATACCAGCAGGCATAGGTACTGGATAAAATGATGGATTACACTAACAAATAGAGTGATGCCAGTCACAACTGCTGCTTGTGCACATGCTATCCTTGCAGCATGACAATTCAGTACCTCAGTGAGGATTTCATCCAAAGAACTACAGAATTATCAGAAAAAATATAACCAAGGGATCAAGTGTAGTGTATTCACCACCGACCTGATGAAACCCTAGATGATACTGTATCCCATCACACTTGCTACCACCATACCAATCATACTCACAGCAGGATCTGTGGTAGACAAATGTCCCAAGGATATTGTGGGTGCTACGATGAGTGAGTGTTCTTGCAGGTATGTACTTCAGCATGGTTTCAAGTTTAGCCATTGCTAGATCATTGATAGTACCATGTGCTCACAATAACCATCCACCACCATCTTTTGTAAGAGTACAACACTCTGTGAAGACTTTAAACAGTAGCCCATAATTGTCTGACCACATATTGGGGAGACGGCTTAATAAAGGGGACAACAGGCTATGAAACATTCCTTCTGCCTGTTCAGCTGCAAAAGTCTTTGGATCATGAAGAGCATCTAGTAAAGGTGTTGACTTGGTAGCAACCATGTCAACATCAGATCCACCAGTATGTTTTGTGTCAACAAAATATGAGCCCACAATGGGAAGCTTGGCAACATAAGCAAGAACAATAGAGTGTACTTTGATAAGTGCTGACGCTTGGACTTTGTCCTTAAGATCCTCTGCAATGATGTTGGCATTCATGGATGATGGTTCGATGGCAACCTTGATGATGCAACCTGGACCTGCAAGAGATTTATGTGATGTTTCTGGATCACTAGTGGTAGTAATGTAGGCATCTGAGGCCAGAAGGACAGTACATGCTTCATCTTGCAGCAAACTAGATGGAATGGATAATAATAGGCCTTCCATGCAAGATCTGAGTTCCTCTTGGCCAGTACCACCCAAATGCATCTGTGGGATCATTGCAGTGACCAAATTTAGGTTTGCATGTGCATCCACACTCATAGAATTGACTTGAAAAAGACCAAGAAGACTGGAAACACCTTCGTCCTTTGGGCAAACAACTTGCTCAGGAAAGCCTTGTCAGTGATGGGAACCAACCTGTGGTGCACTGGCCAGGAGATTTGCCAAGTAGTTCAGGTCCCTCTGCATGTCTCACTTGGTCTTGGATGGTGCCAATATATACAGCATTCCCTCATGCATGTTGGCTATTATTGTTGGAAATGAGGAGGTGCTTCATCTATGAGGGGTGAAGGTGGCAGTGTTGAGTGGCTATGGGGACTGATGACTGGAAGTGGGAATGCTGCAGGGATCAGCATCAAATTTGGGAGATGGAATAAAGAGGACAGTGATCTACCTTTGTCATACTTTGTCATCAGCATGAGTGTCATACTGCTAAACAAGGTACTAGTAGGTATACCAATAACAATTCCAGAGAAGGTAGCATTGCTGCCCAGGAATTCTGAAACAACACTCAAAGTAGAGAGTTGCTTTATGCATAAGTTGTTGAATAGAATAGAGGGAGTGAATACAATGCCATTTTGAAGAGTGAAGGAGTCATGGACAACTGTCTTCCAACATCCTGTTGATAGAGGATGCTTTGAATGGTAGAAGATCAAGGTTGATTATCCTGATCAACTACTGTTAAACGTACTGCTTATAACTACGGGGCTAGTATGAGTCAGGTAAATCATAATGGGGGATGTAGTGTCCATAGTAGTCAATAAGGATCGTATATGGGTACCTTTGTGCTCTGGCTCTCAGGCTCTGGACACAGGCTCTGGCTACGATGGCTCTGGCTCTAGTCAGTACATCAGATGGCTTCTGTGGCTCTTATACTCGATGACTCCTCTCTGACTCTGGTGGAGGTTTAACCTGTAAAGGGAAACATAATGTTTATGGCCTTAAGCCAAAATAAAGTAAAGAAAGTTACAATACCATCTCTAGCAAGGGAGTTTACCAATTTGATAAAACTGAGGACTATTGAAGTACAACTCTGGTATATATACTACTCTATAATGTTTGTATCTATTTGTGTCCTGGTCTGTGCACAACTGGTGTGCCAGACTTTATACCATAAAAGGAAGTAAGTAAAGTGACCGTGATTGGATAAAGAAAGTGGTGCCATGTAGACTGTGCATATGTAATAATATGATTGGAGAAGAGAATTGTATGACATAATGAGGCTGTGTGAATGTGGCAGCCAATAGGAATAGTTTCCGAGCATAGGTTTTGCATGAGGCATTTGAAGTCTAGAACAAGTCTGGGGAGAATGTGGGAGGAATGACATAGCGTTCTTGAGGTATGAAGACTTGTTGATAAGATAGGATTGGGTTGATAGGCATAAAGACGGGGGTTGAAGATAGGGGTTTAGGAGCATTCGTAACAAATTCTACATATTTGCTTGAGGAAGAAACAATGATGTAGAAGGAGATCTTTTGTGGGAGAAGGCTCACATGTTGTTACAAATGCTTCAAAGCCCCTATCTTCGACCCCTATGTTCATTCCATTTCCTGCATCACATGACCACAAGTCACATGATATACCATTCCCAAAATTACACAACGCCTCTATGCCATACACAACTCCTTTACATGCTTCGCTCATTCCATTCCCCAAAGGCTAGACCTTTGCCTCATGCTAAAACCTATGCTCGGTATTCATTCCCATTGGCTGCCACACTTGCATAGCCAAACACAGCCTTATAGAACATTCTATGACATTCTAACCAATTGCATTATGATCTCTTATCTCTATGATATCATCACTTACTGATGTTGTGCATCGTACCACTTTCATTAACCAATCATATTCCTTCAGTAGATAGAATATTCCAGAACCTTACAAATAGACACAAACACATGTACTAGTATATATACCATGCAACTAACACCAAAGAACTCCAGTAAAGTTCTTCTGGTCTTTCGCTTACAAACCAGTTGGGACAACATTCCAATCATCTAAACATCTTATCTCTTTACAAGTCTCAACCTTTGTTGGCTTGTTTCACATGTTGTCGAATATCAAATGGTATTTCATTGATATTGGTCAATTATCCACTTTCATATTGACTACCTTTCTATTAGGCATGACTCACTAATGAGTCACACACATGAGTCATGCATATGAGTTACTAGTGAGCCACACACTTTGTCATTTAGCGTGACACATCTACCAATCATTATTGGATCTTTAGTCATTACATATGACATACTATACAATGCTATTGCATCACCTTCCTTCTTATAGGTAGAAAGATAGGATTGTGCATGGACCAGTCTAAATAGATATATACATAGTTGTATCATATATAAGAGGAGAGCTCCTTCATACTCACTCTCCTCAGTCAGATTATATATCTTATTGTTAAGGCTATGCAGGATTTCCGGCAACAACTCCAGTCAACTCCGGATACAACTCCGGAGTTGCGTGAGGGGTTCGGGACTTTGGCTTCAGCAACTCGGAGCAGAGCGCTGCACCCTTACTGTCCTTGTTGGGGGTCCCAGATTTCGGAGGATAAAGAGGACGGAGTGGGTTGAAGGGTGAACTCAAAGTGGAGCGAGACAAGAGAGGAGTGCCGGGGAAGTCTTAGTTGATATTCAAGCTAGAGTATCTACAACAAGGTGCGGACTTATATATGGAGGACAGGAAACGTAACTGGGATGGAGATGAATAAGTCTGGAGTCAGAAAGGTTGGAGTAAGGGTCGGAGATGGAGAATGGACAAGGGTTGACAGAGAACGGAGAAGGGTTGACAGAGAAATGTACATGCAGGGTCAGAGGTAACTAGGACGGAGGCAATATGTACATGACGAGATAGAATGTAAACTTTAAACGGAGAATGGAGAGACAGAGATCTACGGACGGGGTATCAGAGTGCGTGAGGGCGCCAGAGTTGGGTCTCGGAAGTGCGGAGTAGGTCGGAGGAATGGCACATGACACTTATCCTCAACTCTACTCAATCACTCTTGCTCTTCACTCAAGTCTCCTCAAGTACTGTAAGTCTCTACTTGACCATACCTGCACATACTTCTCCAAGTGAGGAAGTATCCTATGTCACCAATGTAGAGACAGAGAACTTGTCACATGCCGTTCCTCAGGCTCCGACCTACTCCACACCTCTGAGACCCAACTCCGGCGCCCTCGCGCACTCCAATACCCTGTCCATTAGATCTCTGTCTCTCCATTTCACTCCATCTCTCCATTCTCCATTTATAGTTTACATTCTATCTCGTCATGTATTGCCTTCGTCCTACATAACTTCCCAAGGTTCTTGGTGAAGATGTCGGAGAATTGCTGATTGGTAGGAACATAGAAGAGTTCCACTTCACCGAATTCTACAGCTTCTCTGATATAATGTTCAGGTATCCGAACGTGTTTGGTACGTCCTTCTTGAGCTGGATTTGAAGCTAAGAATATGGCTCCCTGATTGTCAACACAAAGTGGAACAGGGGGAAGAGAGATAGACAACTCTTCGAACAGATTTCGTATCCATTGAATCTGTTTGCAGCATTCTGTCATGCCGCAGTATTCTGCTTCAGTGGATGAAAGGCGAACTCTCTTCTGTCGTTTTGAAAGCCAGGAAACGATCCCATTTGATAAATATATCGAATATCCAGTGGTAGATCTGGAAGTTTCGATGTCTCCTGCCCAGTCAGTGTCACTGTATGCGATTATCCCATTCATGGGTCCATCAGCCTTGTAGGTTATACAGAGGTCTGTGGTTTGTGCGAGATAGCGCACAATATAGATCGCTTTCTGAAGATGTTCTTCTGATGGGTTTGCAGAGAACTGTGACATTTTGATGACTGCATA
>JBBPLQ010000066.1:43288-60337 GCA_038089855.1 Royoungia palumana | reverse complement strand
CCAGCAGAAGGGAATACTCAAACATGCAATGAAGGATTGCCTTCCGAATACGAATGGCGGAATACGCGCGCCGCCCAAGGACCAGTCCAGGAAGACGGATAATACCCGTCATGCTGAACAGTTTCAGGTCATGATGCTCCTACCCGGGCCTTTGTACCGTGCAAGCAACCGAGCAAATGAAATCACGCAACGTCGCATCATTCCGCCTTATGTGCGGGTATTTGTCAACTTTCTGCTATCTGGTCACCTCCAAGGGTCGGATTCCCGTGAATGGCTCATTATCTCGACTAAGCGATGTACCCCATTGTTTGCATCCACGGGCTGGCGCAAGTAATGTCGTGGACTTGGCGACATCAATGATGTAGACAAAAATGCCTTTGCAGGAATAAAGGCAACATAGGTTGAACCCGCATCTCCCAGCACAGATCAAAACTGTTCCGTCAGAAAGCATTCCTCGGAGTCTAGGCCCGTTTGGTGTCATCACTCGTTGCCTACGGGGTTTGTTACCCGCGTGGCTCAGAAAATGGGCGTCACTCGACCAGCTACTTGGAACGACTCCTCGGATATCATCGGGATTTCTTGAATGCAATGTATTCGACGATGCATGCCAGTAACGTATGATACGTTAGCGTCTGGTAGCACATCTCCGAGTCCGAGGCTTACTTGTGACCAAAGTGACGGCGAATTGAATTGTACAGCGGTGATCGATAGTGTCCGAGGGGAACGCACCGTCTAAACTCCACCAATGAGGTGGGCGCGCCTTATCTCGGGCGCTTCGGAAGGATCCAAAACGTTACAGACGAGCAAGTCCAACCTTAAAAGGCAACATTTCAACTTGCAACCATCATATCATCAAGTACTTGTACCAGTTGGCTCTCGGCCGCCTGTTAACATGATTAATCAATCACTGGCATGACGGGAGCGTTACCGAGCATCTTGGCATGCTTGGGGCTGCTAGGTTAGGTTCGTCATTGATAGGAAACCGTCCATGGAATCGCGCCTAAAATGCGCCATGCCTGTATTCAGCTAACGGAGGGAGATCGCTATTTGGCTGAGAACATAAAATATACATAGACAGTACAGATTCCTCGATCCAAGTTGTACAGAATGGTGCTATCTATTTGCCTTGCTGCTCCAAGAAAGATCATGTTTCGCTCAGTCGGCTACAGACCCGCTTGTCTGGGGCGTTCGCGTTCAGATCAGGTGAACCTCGTTCATAGGCAGAGGTGGTAGGGGGTGTCCCAGGGCGATCGGAAGGATCACCAACTTTTCCTTGTCCCACTGTTTGATAAACTTGAAGGTCGGAGTGATGCTTGTCGACGAGAAGTAGAAAAACGCACCACGCCTTCAGTGTAGTAGACGTCACTCTCGACGACCTTGCGAGTGGCTTCCAGACTCTCCGCCTCGATAATCATGCAAGACCCATATGGCTTTCGATCTGCGGGGGCTGCATTGGCGGAGTCTTCTGTCAGCACGCCGCCACCAGCACCTGTGCCATCATCATCACTCGTCAGAGACGGCGCTTACCTCTCCCTTGATGCGAAAACGATGGAGAACTCACGAATAGTCCCATTCTCCATCAATCGATGGACGATCTCGAAGTGCCTCGATTGAACGGCGCGCCTTCTCGAATCAACACGATCCGGAGCCCATACGACAAACTTGGACAAACTCTGGTGTTGCGCCATGGTTCCAACAGGGAGTGGTGAAGCGTGGGTACGGCGAATGAGCGGGCGTCCGGATCGAGCTCATTAAAACGACTAGCGATAAGCCGGTTTGTCGCGCTGGAGCACGATAAAGCTTAAAGCAGTATCCCAAGTTGGAAAGCGGGCAGCGTCGCGATATTTGGCACGACAGCGGAAATTATCTGCGGCAATCCACAAGCAGACATCGTTCGTTTTCTCGTTGACAGGGCTGATCCATTGGAATGAAATGTTGCGTCAGCGGAAATACTGCTGCTGCTAGTCGACCTGTTGAGTCAGTTATCATCTAGGTTCCAGCTTCCCAAGTGAACAACCCCCATTGGGTTGCGGCTATTCAGTCCTAGCCGAAGAAATGCAGACACCTCTTCAAACGAGCCTTGGTTTTTCCAACGAGAGAGCACTACGGGTTTGAGAATCATTTCACGACTGGTTAATTTAGTCCCCGCAGATTACGGAAAGAGGGGACTTCTCCACTTCCGTGGCTATCGTCACGGAGCCTGTGATTTGATGAGTTGTGAACGTTGAGCCCGGAAGGAATTTGAGCAGAAATAGCGTCTGACGCGCTGGGAGGCTAAAGACCAATACCACCATGAAAATTCGCATCGTCGTGTTCTGAAACCGGAAAAGGCTCAGTTTGCCAATGTCATCGGAGTTCGCTACGTTGGGCAGGATAAGTATTGAGGACATGGAATCAAGGGACGGCCGTAGGCAGGGTAAAGTGGCAGCAGATAACGAGGAAAAGAGAGGGTATCGCAGGTGAGGCATGTGACGGTGGAGATTGAAAGACTAAAGCTTAACATACTCAAAATGCCATGGTGTTGACGGGCGCAGTGACGTTAGCCAAAATTGAAGGCGGGAATCACGCACCCTGTCCTTACAACCATACTTAATGCGGTTTAACGAAGGAGGACAGGGTCACACCCCAGAAAGCTGGGGCAATTCTTTCTGTGGCCCAGGCTGCAATAGTGACGATCCGAATCTTCAGCCTAGCCAATAATAGCCATTCTAGCACCCACGATAAATACGCAGCGCACAGACTTGCGTTGGAACAATAACGGTACTTACCTATGGCGGCAGGCGCATGCCGAAGGTCCCCGATATGGATAGGTTTGTTGGCTGCCGCACCAGCGCATCGCTGTGCATGGTGAATAATCCGAAGGAAAGGCCCACAAATCACAGCCCTTTGGTCTCCAGAATGTCACGACCTGCATCGTTCTCAGGCTTCACTCCGTCCCTCAGCCAACTCGAAATCTGCCAGACTTCGGGTTCACAGGCTGCCCTCCTTGAGATTAGTATCTCCACTGATGGCGAATTCACGTCATGGGCGCCCCAAGATGAAAAATTGCCAACCTCGTGTGATGAATACATGTATTCTTATCCGGATGACACCGCCGGAACGACTATTCCCGTGTTGAGTGGGCGCAAGTTCATTGGTGTCAGTCTCTATGAGACTATGATACATAATATACTCTGATAAATTTATTAGTAAGTCTCATTGGAGGACGCGATCGTGCGAAGCACCCACCTATCTACGGCTCAGCCGCAGCGAGTGAGGTTACTCTGCGGTGATGAACAGTCCCACAACGAAACCGGTTAATTAGCATGAAGTATCATTCCAATTTGCGAGGTCTGCTAGGAACCTTTCCGAGAACCTTTGGCAAAAAAAAAAAAACGCATTGTGGAAATCGAGTAGCCTACCGTCGAGCGACATGCTTCAGCCTATTAGGAAACGATACAATCGAGGCCCACACGATTCTTGCTGCCTTCTGCGATGTAACACA
Organism: Royoungia palumana; assembly: GCA_038089855.1. Taxonomy (NCBI): domain Eukaryota; kingdom Fungi; phylum Basidiomycota; class Agaricomycetes; order Boletales; family Boletaceae; genus Royoungia; species Royoungia palumana. The sequence continues at coordinate 56,853 of JBBPLQ010000066.1, read as the reverse complement.
ACAGAAATCCGAATTTACGGACATGGTAACGTCAATACCGTGGTCATGGAGTACTGTGACGCGCATATGTAACCCACACATGAACCCGCGTGAGGAATGGGATTGGTGAGATCACTGAGATGCAACAGACGTTACAGACCTAAGTTACATGATCACCTTCTTGACGATCAGAGGCCCCATCACGAGTTCGCCATACCCGCTGAGGAGCTTCGTAAGATCCTCAATATGCGCAAAGCAGTCCCCTAACGCCGGGCGGTACCCAGCGATCGATAACTCAGGGCGCGTTTCCCCCAAGCTGCTTTGTTGTCACCAGATTGGCAACGCCGCATTCCAAATAGCAAGTGTGACGGTTCTTGATGTCCACACGTTCAGCTAGAAGAAATGGGCGTAAGCTTCTGGCCAATCGGCGAATTGCGTGTATGAACTGTTTGTCGAAACAGAACCACAGAGTTGTTCGTGAGCTGATTTGGGTGCCGGCATATCAATTGTTCATGCGCGAAGATCGTGTTCGAGTTTGGGCTGTATGGTTCAACCAGGAGGCTGATGGATATTAAGGAATTTCACCATACCCTGTCCAGTCTTGTCGCTGTGCTGCGGAGCAACGCCGACCGCATCTGTATTCATGTCTCCCAACGTTCACCACACCAATGATTCCACGGACTTCGTCGAAGATGGGATTCGTACGTCGGGATACCTGGTTGAGGGGTTATCTTCAAGAAAGTCGTTGTCCAGAAAACCAAGAACCCATCCTCAAACCTGCGCCCCAACCACTGGTATGAAAGGAGAATGATGCAATGCAGTAAACTATAGCCAGCTTGATCCAAAGAGCGTACTTGCTTTGGAATTTGTGTCAAGCTTTCGAGACATGCGAGGGCTTCCAGGTCAGTCCGATTCGACAGAGTAAATCCCAGCATACTGCAAAGTCCGGCCGGATTCTCTGTAGCTTCGGTTGCTAGCCTTATGGTGCATGCATTATGTTCCAGTCAGAACCACGACCGCTCTGATCGTGCGAAAGTCGGTTTCCATGCGCCACGATGTCGATCGAGCTTGGCACGAAAGTCCATCGCGAGTGCGAGTGTCCGCACGACACGAGGTTGTCCAGCGAAGACGAGCATCTTTCCGAACAGACCCCGAGAACTCGGCTCGATGGCGGGGCCTATTGTTCGTCCATATGTTTGTACACGGTCTGTTGGACAAACACGCCAGACATGGATCCATTTTTAAAGTCTCTAGTTCGTCTCCTGTGCGTTGGTGGGCTGTGTGTTCATACATTTATCATTCCCTTTCTATTTCCGCGAATTTGGATTCGCCATCACGTCAAACACCAACCTGTCGTCCCACCGTAACCCACTTCATGAACAATTCGACTACTTCAAGCCCACCTCCATTGCACAACGCCTCTCCAGGTGATGACCGTACAAGTTATGAAAAGTCCTTGCCACCTTCTCCTCGACCCTTCAGCAAGCGTTCGGGATCGTCCAGAACGAACTCATCACAGTCCCCCAGGGAACGTCCCCGGAATGCCCCAACGCCGAAAGAGCTCATGCGGATGCTCGTGGAGGAACAGGAGACTACGCGCGACCTTCAGCAGGAGCTCACCTTTACTTCATCGCAGCTTGCTCATGAGCAAGACCGTGCCGACACGGCAGAGCGAAAGCTCAAGGAAGCCGTTATACGGTTCAAGGATGCAAACGACGCGCGAATGACTGCTCAGGCGGACTCCGCAAAACTGAGGGAGGAGTTGAAGCTCTTCAAGTCCGCCTTGGAGGAGGCGCAGAAGGAGATATTCAAGGCGCAGAACATTCTTAGGGATGTCGAGGGCCGCAGGAGGGAAGCCGAAGAAGAGGTCTCCCAATTGCGAAGGAAACTGAGGAAGTTGAACGAGGAAAGGATGATTGAGATGGCTCGAGAAGACGGTAGAAAGCAGGGTCTTCAGGAGGGCATCGAAATGGGCAAAGATATTGGTTATCTGCGGGGTCGGAACCAAGGATATATTAGTGGACGCTCAACAGCCGACAAGGCGATGGAAAGGTACTTTTCACCTCCATCTGTAACCGAGGTGCGAAGGTCGAGAGGAGAACCAGACCTCCCTCCTGAAAGCGACCCTCCGTACACCGCAACAACAACCCGCTTCCCTCCGTCTGGTGACTCTATACCATCTTCCTCATCCTCGGCTACCGGAGAGGTGCCACTCTACTCCCGACCCGACGGTTCGCGCACCCCCTCGGCACGAACGACAATGTATTCCCCGTCCCAGCGACACGCAGATATTCCCCCTGATGGTTTTATTCCCGAGGTAGATGCTTCCATGGTAATTCGACTGCCACCACCACATGAGCTCATACGACCACCACCGACACCAGCTGGTCACTCACCTCCGTCGAGGCCAAGTTCGTTTTCACCTCGCGTTCCGCCTGTGCCCGTACCTGGCGATGTTCCCGTTTTAATGGTTCCCGAGCCACGTTCTCCTGGGGATACTCTATACGAGCTTACGGGTGAACGCCAGCATCGCAAAGTACGACGAAAGACATCAGGAGAAAGCGTCGGTTCTTCCACACGAACATCTGAACTCGACCTCCTGAACGCACCGGAACACGTGCCTAGCCGTGGGCACCGGTCGAGTGCCAGTGGGCTGAGCGTCATTCCCGAGGTGACAAGCTTGCAAGAGGCCAGCACCCCCTCGAGTCATAGCGTGAAGCAGCCAGTGGAGGACTGTGTGGACGAGGTATGAAAATTGATACTGATGCACGATGGAAACACGCTGAAACTGAAGTGTCGCAGGCTGGCTTCGTTCACGTGTCTATGCCTACGCCGTTGACTGCAGCGGAGATGGCGAGTTTGAAAGCTAGATCTCCCTCGCAGTCACTTTCGGTCGACCAGAGAGGACACTCGCGACCCGTGAGCACGTCGTCATTTGGGACGGTGAACATTACTGTCCAGCCTCCGGTGAGTGAAGGAAATATGTTCGTGGCAATAAGATTGAAGTGAGATTAGTCACGACCGGCGTCGAACAACTCTGCAGCCACGGGGTCAGGGGCGAGGTCAAATCTGCTGAGCCCAGCTGATGCAGACCGACCAGTTCCCCTGCCGCATCAAAGCTCGGAGGGGGACACGACAAGTAGCACGATAGTGATGGAGTTGCCTGACGGCGGGCTCCCACCCGGGTTCGTGCCAGCTGGACCACCGACACCACTTGCACGGACAGAGACGAACTATACGGGTGCTGGTGTTCCACTTCCGCCATCGATGGGGGGGACGTACCACAGCCGACTTCCATCGCAGGAATACGATACGCCAGTTGTCATCCCGCCGCCATCGGGGAGATCTGGCCAGGAAGAATCGAGCGATTCGTCGAGCGATGCTGATACCCTGACGACCCCACCTCGACGGTACCGCGTGCCATCGAGCGGAGGATATTCAGCGGCTGGAGTGCCACTTCCGCCGAGTGGGTATACAGCTGCTGGGATAACACTGCCGGGGAGCAGTGTGGGAGGCACGCCGTATTCATATGTGCGAAGTCCGGGGAGTATAGCAAGCGATGGACTGTACGTGAATGTGAACGCGGGAGTAACGCCAGCGGCACTTGGGCGGGTCAAATCGTTTTCTACAGAGAGGGGCTGATTATTGTGTATCTACTTTACTTGATGACTAAGCATCGCCCAGCTTTTCGAGTTACCTTTGTTGTGCGACGACGACGACGACGACGACGACAACGGCTAGCAGGTCAGATTAATGCCGCAGCCATCGCGCAGCCATCGTGTACAGCTCAAGTACAACGTGACGACAGACTGTCAGTGCATGTCACCCCTTGTCTTGCGTATCGTCAGCTTATCGTATTCGCGTACAGTTCCGCATCTTGGCTTGCACTCCGCATCTGCCTCGGGCGACATCGGTCTCGTCCAGTACGCCCTCTCACACGGCCAACCGGTCAACTCTGTGCTTGACGGTGTGCTCCCGCTTCACGCCGCCTCTGCCGGCGGAAACGTCCTCGTCGTCAACTTTCTCATAGACTGTGGTGCGGACGTAAACGCCCCAAGGTTCGCCCGCTCCACCCACTCCTCTTTTTGTCCTTGACGCCACCCACAGACTACCTCGCCGCTACTCTGATCGCAACCGCGACACGACCGCCCCCATCGTCGGCACATCGGGCTCTACACCCCTCCATTTCGCCGCTGCAAACGGTCATCTCACTGTCGTCCGCACCCTCCTCTCTCGTGGCGCCTTCCCAGACCGTGCCGACAAACATGGCATCACTCCAGAGCTCATCGCTCGTCAAAATGGCTGGATCGAATGCGCAGACACGCTTGCCGAAGCTACTAACTCCATCAAGGCCAGCGCTCAGGCAAATCTTGCCTCCCACCAGCGCAGCACATCCGCTTGCCCCGTGGATAATCTAGAGGCGTCGTTACGAAAGCGCTTACACTTCAAGCGCTCCATGGATCACACACACTCCAGCGCCGGCGGTACTTCCGATCCAGAAGTCAAGTCTTCACATCGCTCCGACCACGAATCACTTCCTCATGAATTTCAGACGCAGGATGGCTCTACTCCTACCGCTGCACAAATAACAATGTCGGTTCCCGGGCGCCGCCCCTCTCTCCCACAAGCGCTAGATGAGTCATCCATTACACCAACCATCACCCGCTCTTCCCGGCCTAGATCAGCCGGTACCGGCACTGATACTCGCAAACTACACGCCAAGCTTTCCCTCCTCAGTCTTTTCAAGAAATCGAACGTCGATGGTTCTAGCTCTAGTGTCGCCTCCCTTTCCGAGTCTCCTGCCCCCTCATCACCATCACGTCCCGTTCCTATTCCATCATCTCATGCGCGCCCTTCCAACACCCCGCCTGTTTCTCCCCGCAGTATCTCAATTCCATTATCTTCATCACCTCGTGACACCCCCCATGTTCACTATAGACCCCGCAGACTGGAAAGCAGCACGTCGTTGAGCAGCGTCAGAGCGTATCCGCTCCATCCTGCAGATCTTCACAGCGTGCTGACCGCCGAGCGATCACGTAATCACACCATCCCAGGCACTCCCGATGAAGATTCGGGAAGCGCAGATGGGTCTGCCTCGATCTCTGGTACACCAATCAAATCCAGTGCTCCGCGGATGCATATTCGCTCACAATCTAACCAAGGATCAACCTCGCAACCTGGTTCCCTACCCCGGTACATTCGTTTCGAGAGATCTGCCTCAGAATCCTCTCACCCTTCCCGCGCTCGAAGTCCGGTCGCTCGTGGCCAGATGGAAAGGATGCGCTCGCTTGGCATTTCTTCTGGTGCTCAACTTGACGACGAGCACGGCAGAATACCGGACACAATCGAAGAGTCTCCGATTGTGCCGCACGCTATTCCATCCGTCTTGGTGAACGTCATACTCGATAATGACGACGATCTTGAGGAAGAATATGGCATACCTCTGAGTAGTCCCAAGTTGCGTTCGACCCCGGATCACCCATCCTCTAGCCATCTCCCTTTTAGCATCAATGTTCCTCCGCCTTCAGAAGACGTCTTAGCTGAGAGTAGATTACGCGGTGACTCTGTCAGTAGTGCTAGCACCACTGCTACCACTTCTACATATCCTCAGTCAAGCTCGACCGATGCCGCATGGAGTATTTCTACTCCTAGCACCCCGCATCTTCTTGGGAGCCCTCGAATTCGCGCTGGAGAAGCCGAGATGGATGCAGAAGAAACGCGTGAGATGCACAAGCGACCCCGTAGGCTTCACTTTCCATTAGATATTGACATCGCCACCATCTCCTCCCACGCACAAGCAGAGGAGCTTGTCCAGCGTACTCAACAGTCCATTTTAAACATGGAACAGTATCTGGAACAGAACTCGCAGACAGACATTGAGACGGGTAGAACTCCTCTCAGTGCGAAGCTTGCCGCATATGGAGAGTCTTTAGCAATTGAGAGGCGACTGAAGGAAAGGGCCCCCGAGCCGGGTACGGACGCTGGGCACCCCCACGGTGGGGTGTCACTTCTGTCCACCACCAAACCCTCCCACATCTGTCTTCCGCCGCATGCTAGCCATGATGGTAGGTTCGGCGACTTAGTCATTCCGGTAACTAACTTGAAGTCCGCAGCCATCTTAAACGGCAACACATCGCAACAGCTAACACCTGAACATCAAACCACATGGACTGATGATTCAGTAGACTTCAGGTCTAGTCCACTTGATGGCTCCATGCTAAATTCCCCACGTTCGCGGACGCCTGACCCTGACCCTGACTTTAGGTCCGGTGACCACACAGGTGTTCCATTGTCCCGCATATCGACGGCTCCGAGTTATGACTCCACCCCTGCGCGACGTGGCCGCGAGGGAGATCCATCGCGCAGCTTTCATAAACTCTCTAGAATGGGTTTCTCCACTTTTGACAATTGGCATCCTTCCCCTGCAAAAGGCCGTGCATCTAGATCACCACCTCCGAGCCTCCGCTTTGGATTACGGACGATCATGCAGAGTTTCCAGGGCAAGTAGAACTTTGTGTTCATTCCACCTTTTCTTTACGACGAACGTGTGACTCGTCGCGACATCCCCCGTTTCTAATTTATTTCTTGCTTTCGTGTTCTCACTGTATCGCTCGTGCGTGGTTGTTCCAATTATGACGATCGGTTGTGTACAGTATGTGTTTCCCCTTGTTTCTTGGCTAGCGCGGTTACATGCATTCCGCTGTCATTTGTATTGGCACTATGTAAACTATTATCAGGCAGATTTCATGAACAGTCCAAATCTCGAAAATTTTCATTGTAGCGCTTGGCAAGGACAATGGGTGGATCTCCATATAATGAATTTGACGCTCCTGGTTGCATTTTTTTCATACGTTCCAGGTAAATCGTCGATGGAGGTCCCTCATTCAATCTTGTGAATAGGTGGAAGTTACGTCAGACTGGCTCGTATACCCAGTTCCCGGCCACCGTATGGGGATGATCGAAGTCCATACGATCGTGTAAAAGATCTGATGTATCTGACCGGTTACAAATGATTCCTTACCAGTTATTCTCGGGCTTACAAGAATGGAAGTGACTCCCGAACCCATCGTGATCTGAGAGCTTGAACGTGCAATGTCCAGCTTGGTGGAACGGTGATAAAACGTTTTGGAACAAGCAGTAGCAAGACGAATAGTTTACATGGAGCCACGCGACCAAATCGCGATGTTTACGAACGCTGTGATAATGTCCCAGCACCGCAATGGTTAAGAGCGTGGTCAGACACCGAAACAAATGTCCGTCGATAGTCGAGATTCAACCGAGGCAGTCCAAGAAAGAAGGAAAAAAACTTTCTGACGGGCGTCTAGACGCCATGAACCGAATCGCGAGCGCAGCAACTCCACTAGTAGGGATAGCTGCCCGCTTCCTCTTCGCTTGCTCCCATCACCGCTTGCATTCTGACACCCGTACACGCCTGTCGATGTTTCTTCTTCGCATCCGCTCTGCTGAAAGGCAGACCGCACAGCGAGCACTCCACTTTGATCTCGAAATGACGCGAGACGATGTGCCTAGGGATATTCCTGCGCTGCATGGGCTCGGACCCACACTCGTCCCATGCACACTTGACCTTCTGCCCGTCGCACAGGAAACCATGCGCATCTCGCAGGTGTTGAGAGACGCTCTCTCTATTGCCCGCGATCTGTGCACGACACCGCATTCCATGCACACGGGTTTTCCACATGCACTGAAACGTGGCCGCACTCGAAGGGTCCGGCGGCTCGCCAAGCACTTGGGAATGAACTGTGCGTGAGATGAATGAGATCTCGACGTGAAAAAGTTTGTCGACGGCGAAGAACGTACGGGTAGCTGCTACAGGATCGTTACTGTTCAGAGGTACGGCATTCGAAGAGGCTGTCACTTGAAAACCACTGGTCGGTATTACTGCGAAATCCGAGGATCCAGTGGCCATCGAAGGGACGGGGATTTGAAAGGGGGGAACAGCAGGCTGCATTACATGAGAAACGACACCGCTGCTAGAGTCGTTGGGTTGCCCAGAGGATGGTACAGGATAGTCCCAGGAAGGAGTGGCATCCCATTGTCCGCTGGATCCTTGTATCCAGGTCTGAGGAAGTGAATAAATTGGAACCATGGCTAGTCCCTTCTCCGGAGCACCGTCATTCGATACGGGAAGTGCCGCCTCCCTTCCAATAAGGGAACTATTGCCTGATATACCGACAGGTACACTGGACGAGGACCCGATATAAAGTCCATTGGATCTCTGATTTGCTTCGAGTATACCCTGGTATGAAAAGGGAAAATGGGAATCGACACCAGAGTTTGGCCAGCACCCCGCATTGAGCACAAAGGTTGGGGGCAAATGGCTGCGAAGAGTTCGGCGCGGTCAGTTCTTTCACTTCAGAGTATATCGTACCACGCATACCTTCCTTGGTGAGATCTACTTGGCCAATACGAAGCACTATATGGGGGTGTGCTAATGACTACTGCATTCTGCGGCAGTGAGACTGACGGCGGGGTAGACGGAGTCGGCTCGTTATAGGTGCAATCATCTTCCCCTTGCGGTCTCATCCTAGAAGTAGTCCGTTCGCAAGTGGTTCAGCCTTACGAAGGTTGGAAGGTAAGGTAAGGGTTATTGGTTGTTTACGAACGGAGGGTTCCTAAGTCGTATGAGGACAAGCCAATACTTGTATGGGGCTGAGCTTAAAAGGTTACCCCCGGGAGCGAGGGTTATCCGAAGCCTTATACCGGCGTTGCGGTGGCTCGGAATGTGGACGTTGTGAGTCCAACGGATCACGAAGAAGCAGGCTGAACGTATTCCTGATACAGCAAATTCCATTGCTGCAGCCGCACGGTCCTTGAACGACTACCCTGCATCGCGCGCCCCCGGATAATGGAAACCAGAAGCGCATTCTGCGTGGAACACCTGATGGCGGTCATTGAGAAACCCCCGAGAAACCCCTAGAAACCTGCCTTGACAATGATAGTTGGATCGTGGATCGCTGGGTCGCCTTTACGTGCTCACAACGGGTGGATGATGACAACGTGTTCGATTCCGACGGAGGGAAAGAATGCTATGGACAGTCGGGCGATAGCATAACGTGTCATGCAATGCGTACCTTCTCCCGACCCGGTGTGGAGGGACGTGTCGTGCTGCAGGTAATACTGACAAAATAAAATTAGACAGGTCCGTTGCCATAGCCAAAAACATACGTTTGTGGAAGATAACCTTCGCCATCACACTCGGGTGTCAGACTCCGGCACCAAGCCGCAACACGTTTCCGTGTAAAATCGATTGCCGGCCCAGCTTGGCGGATATTCCTGTGGTCATCCTAGTCTAGGCTTTCTGATGGGCGGCCCGTTCCAAGTGTTCCAAAATTAGTGGAAGCAACGGGTGGAAGCAGAATATTGTTCTGTGCTATTGAATGAGTCCCTGGCCATTGTGGTGGTAATTCCATCGATGATCACGTCCGATGGTGAATTTCCGAGCAAGCACTGTGAATGAGTGCATACAAACGTGGAAGAATGGCGATGAATTCACATATTAAAGACACTGGTCACTGACCTTAAACGCGAGAGCAACAAAGCAGCGATGCGTCGTGGATTTTGGCTTATCGATGACATCGCCACTAAAATTCGCCGTGAAGCCCGCCGAAGTGCACTCGTTTCGAGCACAGCCACCAGTGCGCTGAACCGGAGTGAACGCGTGAAACATCCACGATCAGTTTGTGTTCGAATTATCTGCCATAAAGGGTCCGACATGACCACCTCGGAACAGCCTTTATGTCTGAAAAAACTTGAGCTGTACAGCCATCCGCGGCGTTAGCTTTACTCTGGAACATCCCGGAGTGCTCAGAGGGCAGTGTGTAAGACGGGGTGCATGCATAGTACGTGCTTCAGTGAACCGCGTCAGTCATTGTATTAGGAATGTACGGGGTCCTTGGCCAGACCCCAAAACACCGAGCCCGAAACAACGTTGATCATCAGGTCTCCGATCCCGATATCGTAGATGTAAGAAACCCGGATGGGTTGTCGTAGTCACCGTTTACTTCTTAGTTCTTCTGTAGAAACTATGGTACACGGTACGTCGTAGCTACGATTATGTAATCTGTGGCTGTACCTACTACTAATCGCGATTGCAATCTCCAACAGTAGATGGCGAAGAACGAGTTCAGGATGTAAATATCGTCATCCGTATACGTAGAAGAACTCAATTTATTGATCAGAGGGCTCTATACAGGATATGCTGAGCCAGAAGGGAATCCAGTAACATGCCTTCAACCTCTGCTCCGCAGGGGAGACAAACACGAAAAATCTGTCGCCGACAGACAATCCAGCGAATACAAAACGGGATCCAAACGTAACAAATCAATGAACGTTGGCTTATAGCGAAAGATCATCAAAATCAAATAGTACAAGTGCGCATCCGGGCTCAGCGCCGAACACCTGCGGCGGGACAGATACGCTGATGCTTGGAAATGACGTCCTGACGGGAGAGTTTCTTAGAGCACATAGGACAGGTCACTTTAGCCTGAAAGTGACATGTAACCGTGTGTCTAGCAATGCTTCCCTGCTGCATTGTTTCTCCACATCCCGCCCAGTGGCAGCTTGTTTGTCGAGTGTCAGCACCGCCGAATCCATGGTGCTCGTGCAAGTGACGATTCATGTGGGGTCTGGTGGCCTGCACCATGATATTACAAAGTACCCCACCCTCTGTCCATTGACAAGGATAGGATACACCCAGGGCCCTGATACCCGGCATCGATGTATGGTCCATAGGAAGACAGGGAGGGTGAGCAGAATTCTGGAGTGGTACTATAGAAGAATTTGTGACCTGTAGGGATTCGTCTCCAGCACCGACCTGCCCAGTTGACAGAGAAGGCTGAGGGAAAGGGGGGTTACAATAGAGCATCGGTGTAGAATGGTGAGGGTGATACAAAGCGGGGGAAGGAAAGCTTTGACTGGAACTTGGAAGTAGATTAGGCGAGGGGTGATATGGACCCCATGGGTAGCGTAACTCGGACTCGGAGGGGTGAGAAATGCTAAGATTCCTGCGGTCGGGATGAATGTCGTCCAAAGTCTCAGTACCCGCAGATACAAATGAGTATGGTGTATTCATGAATCGTAAATAGTTTGATTCATCATCACATGGCGCAGGGGACGTCTGGAGGTCGTTCCTAGATGCTAAAGGTTAAAAGGGGAGGTTCCGTAGGCAGATGATAGTCCACTTACTGAATATATTCCACATAGATATGTGGGGTCATGTGTGATAATACATGTGGATAGCTGGACAATCATCAGAACCTAAAATCATAAAGATGTATCCTCATACTTACGTGGCAACCACGCCGGGGAGGTCCTGTAACAGATGATAAGGGTGGGGCTGAGTTTCGTGATCGTAAGGACTGGTTTTGGTTTGGAGCTTGTAAGTCCGCATCCCCAATAGAACTTGGACACTGACCGTGGCATTTGAGTTCGTGCAGAGCGCGTAGTCTGAGTCGTATGGAATGGAAGATATTGGATCACAGTGAGAATTCCCCACAGTTGGGGAACAATGTGATATCAAAGATGCATGAAAGAATGTGCACCCGTTCGACAGAAGGACAAAGACGACTACACACTTGCTGAGGACCCGGATATTTATAAGATACCGCTGAGAAATATCGACCAGCCGCAAATGTGACTCGATAAATAACTTGAGGCAGGGATTATCTCATCGCTGTTCATCCCCGCTACTTGGCACGGAAGCAGACCGAAGTAACACGTGTACACATACTTGTTACGGTGGATGGCAGATAAATGCGACCTGACTGCAGGGTGGGAGCCCATCATGATCCTGCCAACGTTACGTGACCTGAGCCAAGTTGGCAGACAGGCGCTATTCAATATACCCTGAAAGACTCAAATTTGTCATTCTTCATGTGCCCTGTGAAGTGTCTGATGCAGCAGACACATCAGTCCAGGAGGTGCCAGTGAGAAAAGCCATACCAAAAAGTGTTCAAACTACCGACAGTCATGGAATATCAGCAGAACCTTAAATCTGAAAATGGCCAGGCTTGGGAAAGACCAGTGACCAAGCCTCCGAACGTGTCGGAATAAGTAGTACTTGCCTCAAAAACCGGCGATCATTCGGACTCGGACATATGAGGCCAACGCCAGCAGAGGTTTGTTCGCTCTTGAATCCAACATTGTCTCATTTTTGCGTCCTGTACTGAAGGTGGTGTCAGGTAGAGATATAATGACCGCCCTCCGACATGTGTGTGATTCGGACCGATGCCATGAAAACCGGCAACGGAGCCATTTATCCTATTTCGCAAGCATCATCCAGGGTGCAGAGCGACTGACTTGCTTGATTGAGTCGAAGCTTACTGTACTCGGAGCGCATTAACTTTCAAATTTCTTCATATTGGTGGGACGCACAGAAGTTGATCACGACTCACACTCGTATGATCTCAGGCTATCGCGCATATGGCCCGGTGGGATGGTGGTTATCACCGCAAAAGCTTGCAAGGCCGACAAAAAGTTCGGCCGACCGTTGAAGATCATGGTGTCAGTCTCTTGGACTCTGACAGTGTCACTCTGTAGTCTGTTCTAGGGCTACTGCCAGTGATGCCTTACAGCTTAGACTCGATCGCTCAACATGAACTTGACGCAGAACCGTTTCCGAATCAATAATTTAAAATATCATCAAGTCCATTGACATGTAATATATATTCCACCAACAGCATGATGCTTTCATCGTTCCAGCAACAAATGCTGACTGGGATCGACCTTGCGTGCGTCACTTGCGGTTCACAGCTACCAAGCTTCGCGGGAATTTGTCGAGGTCGGTACAACAAAGTTACTATATAGTGGTACGTGAGTCACTTACTTCGACGTATGGATTCAAGTTGCTTGGTAATCGTCACAGCTCCGTCGACATGAGGCAAAGATTCATTTGAGGGCCCTCTGGCACGCCTACTTCTTCGATCCTCAGTTTATAGAGCTGTCGTCCCGCTAAGTCCTAACTACTCTTGGGCGGGTAGTCATCGGTACATTCTGTGAGCGAAATCCTACTGTCTATCGAACCCTCAAGGCTACTAATTCGTTGAAAGAGCAGAACGCTTTCCTGTCACAAGTTCGACTCTATGTGCAAACCGGACTCGGAGTAAGCACGACCTCGAAGTAGCGGCCTTTACCGACGCCAAAACTTACAGGCGAGTCTACAAAGTCGCATTATTTGGTGTCACTGGTTGCGGGAAGAGTTCCATCATCAACCTTCTCGCCAACAAGCCAGTGGCAAATGTATCCACGGGGGCGGAAGCTTGTACCACGCGGGCCCGATGGTATCCGATTTCAATTGGAGACAAGAGGTTCCGGTTGTGGGATACAATGGGCTTCAATCAAGCCGAAGCAAAGGGCGTCAATCCGCTTTCCCCGTATGAGCAGGCCCACACCCTCTTGCAAAACCTAGAGGACGGTGTCGACCTTGTCGTGCTTTGTGCTCGTAAGGATGGGATCACCGCTTCCCTTCGTAACCTCTATTGGCTCCTGGACAGCTTTTTCTTTGGCGGCCGGGCACAAATAGCCCTCGTCTTTACCCATTTTGATACGCCTCCCAACGACTGGTGGGA
>JBBPLQ010000066.1:0-40165 GCA_038089855.1 Royoungia palumana | reverse complement strand
CGGCAACTACGGCGGTTACGGCGGTGGAGGTGGAGGCTCATGGTGATCCATCCGAACAATGTTGAAAGGCTTGCTTTCCGGTAGTAAAATGCATGCATGACGGTCTCAATTTCTGTATGTTACACCCGATATTCTTGGTACTCTTGGGGGCGAGGATGTCTGTAGCTGCGGATCTTCTGTACTATTTCTGCGGTTGTTGGCGGGCGATGAATCGATGAACTTGTGTTGCATGCAGTGAGATTTTGTAGGGACCGCCCCGCATAAATATCGTGTCAGTCGGTACAGCAGCTCGTCAATGGGCCTTACTCGCAAATTATGGCAACCTTTCTGGGTGTTAATTTATATTTACTACGGCAGCAAAGAGAAAGACGCGTACGCCTCTGTGGCATGTGTCTTTCGAGTCTACCGCTGTCAATAGAATGTCCAGAGAACTCTCAGGTCCCAGCTCGATATTCAGTTTGCCAGTGAGATCACGCTCGGAAGAAATAACTAGCTGCTTCAGTAATAGTACAACGACAAACAGTGGAGGGAAGAAAGGAGAGATACCAAGAAAGTAAAGCTGCGATCGCATTGGAGGCGATTGATTTTTACATGTACAAACTGCATAAGCATAGCATCATCTCATGGATAGGGGAGGTGATGAGAACATGGCAAGGAATGAGAGTGGGAAGGACTGGGTACATCGACGAGAGTAGAAAATCAACCATTGCCATCTGCGAGTACCGAGGCATGAGGGATCAGCGTGTTCAGCAGATTGAAGAGGTGCCGCGTACATATTAGTAGCCGTATCCGCCTCCACCTTGTTGCTGATAGCCACCGTATCCACCTCCAGAGTAACCTTGTTGGCTAGGGTAACCGAAAGAGCCACCTGGGAGGCATCAACATCCAACGGTTCTGCATTGATGCAACGAGGGTACCAACTTTGACCGCCAAAGCCACCACCATATCCTTGCGGTGGAGCATAACCCTGGCCGCCAGCATATCCACCACCTGATTCCCGAGTAAGCTCCGCGACATTAAAGCGGCAGAAAGCACACCATAAGCAGCCTGAGGAAAGCCACCGGTACCGGAGGCCCCACCAAAGCCTCCACCCATGGCCCCCCCACCACCAGTACGGGCGTTTGCCATGTTTACTTTCACCCTCCTGCCATCGAGCTCCTGTTCGTTGAGAGCGTTTATCGCAGCGTTGGCTTCATCCGGGGACCCATAAGTAACGAAACCAAACCCTCGCGAACGACCGGTATCACGGTCTCGCATGACAATACTCTGTATCCGACAGATATCATGGTCACAAAGGCCGACATGTCACGACAAATAAGTTTTCTGGCGAAAAGATAGGAAACGACGCGCACATCGAGCACTTGGCCGAATTGTGAAAATGCCTAATGTTTTGGACATTTTGAACGGAAAATGCGGGACCAACAGGCAGCAAGGAAGCACGATGCCATGCAAAAGTAAGGAAACGTAAGAGACATTCTTTCGGAGACAAACAAGACAACATAGCAAAGGCCGTTTTTCGATCCCTGCTATACAGTCAACACTGACTTGTCGTAAAGCGTCATCGGTTGTATTCCAACTCAAATTTCTACAGGCACAAGAGCGAAAACAAAAGCCAATGAATCAGTTTCGCTTCCCTCCGCCAGAGACAGGAGAAGCTAGAGTCAATTGTGCTCAATGCGAAGGCAGACTGACCCAACATAGATTTTGGACGACGACATGATGCGATCGAGACCAAAAGGGGATTGCAGACCACTGATAGTACACTAGCTTTGACTTTGAATTGTCGTACAAGAGACGGAACGTAACCGAGACACGGAACACAGAACGTAAAGAGACGTGGATGTACGAGGGAGGATGGAATGAATTGGGGTTTCGAAGATGCCCCTCTTTATAATTCGTCACCCTGCAAGTTGAAACTCCGGGCTGAACTCTAAATGCTTGCCCCTCGGCTTGCCTTTTCAAGTAAGATGACCTGATCGGTTGTCCCCCACGGGCTTGAATATTTATGAATCTGGGCTTCCCGGGACTCCATGCAGAGACTGGGGAGTCCACCAGGTCTGGGCTTTCTTCAAGTGCTCGTCGCATTTGCTCGTTATCAATTTCAAATCACCCAACTCGGCCAGTCGAGAACCTTCGACAAACACCGCACTGTTACAGATTCAACTTTCTCATTACGGATAGAGTTTGGACGTTCCCTCATTCCCGCCCGTCTAAGCAAACGACAAAACG
This sequence comes from Royoungia palumana, assembly GCA_038089855.1. Classification (NCBI taxonomy): domain Eukaryota; kingdom Fungi; phylum Basidiomycota; class Agaricomycetes; order Boletales; family Boletaceae; genus Royoungia; species Royoungia palumana. Next base: position 37,936 of record JBBPLQ010000066.1, on the reverse strand, counting down.
TATCGATTGAGGTCATCAGAGGCGTGCGTGATCGTGACTTGACTACCAGTATGCGTAAAATGACTATAAGACTACTCGCTGCTGACAGGACTCCAGAGTAAAAGGAGATAGATTCTCAGAGATAATGCTTGAACGTGAACGAGGAATGGCAAGGGAATAGGATCCACGAATTCATGGTTTCGATGTGAGATGGAGTGAGCAAGGAAGAAAAAAGGTAAGAGGGATCAACATGGGATAAAACAAAGAGAAACGAAAAATGCTCGAAAGAAAATTCATCTGTACCGTCTTCAAACTTATCCAGTGTTGTCTTGCAAGTTAGTATCTGTCGCTGGCGGCGTCGCGACTGCACCACTGTCACCCCATTTCGTACCGAGCTGAACTACCTCCATGAAACTCTTTCTCTTCCGCTTCTTTTCCTCGCGTTCCTTGTCCTTCTCGGTCCGTTCCGCGCTTATTTCTCCCGAATTGCGTGCGGTCTCAGGTGCGCTTGAACTACCGCCAGCAGCATCAATGCTTTCTCTCGCACCGCTTTCCCCACTTCCCTTGTCGGAAGCCTTGACGCTCGTGTCCCGCCTCAACACACCGGCAATGCCGGCGATACCCGGAATACCTTGTATTCCCACACCCTTCTTAGGCGTCGAAAGAGATATCCTTCTTGCCAGCCGTTGGAAGTTCTGCGACGAGATCCGTTTCCTCTTGCCTTCCGTGTCAGGAGGTGATGCGGAGGCGCCAGTGGGATCCGGGGTGGAAACTCGCGGGGGCGTAACGGGTGTATCAAAAGTGATGGATGTCGGGAGACGAACATGAGCTTGCGAACTGCTTTCAATTGATCGTGAATCATCTGTCTTGGGGAACGCAATGGGTGCGGGCGCCGGAGGTGATATAAGTACATCTGTCGGGGCGGGGAACGCGACCGGCTCGGGTGCGGAAGGGAAGGAGACAGCAAAGGAGACGTCTTTTGTCGGAACAGACGGAGCGATGCTATCCGCTCTGATACTGACAGTGGGCTTGATTGACGGCGCACGAACTGAAGCTGTCGGTGCACGGACAGAAGCAGTTACAGCACGAGGCGAATCCGCAATAGGCGCATCATCGATCTGACCATCAGTGGACTGGGCGTTGACAATCGAAACGTCATATCCTTCCACAGCACCAGATGCTGTTGCAGACGAAGAACCTGGAACAGGAGCACCAGTCCTAGCATCAGCCCACAGTGAGGCAAACAAACCATCCGCTTGGACAAGTTCTTTAAATGGCCCTGTCTCGACCACTTGACCATTCTTGAGGACGAGGATGCTACAAACATTGATCAGTCTCAAGGCTTATGAACGGTGACCTCATCAACTCACTGATCTACACTGTCGAGATCCCGCAGCTCGTGCGGATCAACTTCCCAAATCACAGTCCTGCCACCAACAAACGCAGGCTCCAAGGAACCCTCCACAAGGACAACCTTAGCAACCTTCTCCAAGGCACGCGAAACGGCCTTCACACGGCACTCAGAGGGAATATCAGGGATAACAGCGACGAGGGAACGAAGTGAGGTGACCGATAAGGAATGAATGGGGATACCATTGAGATAGATGGTACCTGAATCGACGTCGTACAGGCGGTAAAGGGCCTTCGAAACGCCTGACTTAGTAGAGCCTGGAGCATTGATAACGGCGGTAACAGATCCTGCCGGAAGAATAAACGAAACACCATTGAGAGTAGGGACTGGTTCTTGCGTCCGAGTGTAGGGGTAGGTGAGAAACACGTTGTCTGACGTGCAGGAATCAGCGGAACTTTTTCTTCGCGAAGTAAGGATGCGCACCAAATTTGACTTCGATACCACTAGTCCCGTCGATGGTATCCTTACCATGAACCACGCCAGCAGGTTTATCGAGCACCTTGAAGATAGATCTTGCATCATTCGTGGCAGCCCGCAGTGAAGGAGTCGAGGGAAGAGGAAGGAGTAGGACACTCCAATACCACACCCAAGCAACCCAAGCACCGGCACTCCAAAAACCTTCTGTAACACCTCTTCCGATGTACAGACTACCAAGCAAAAGAGCAGCAGAGGCAAGGAGAGCTTGAACAAACGCCAATGCATGGATCATGGGAGGGCAAGTAGAAAGAAGAGAGGGGCGGGAAGCAAGACAAATGACATATCCTGTACAACGTCGTAAGATTATTTGCGGATCGACGAAATTCAGCATACCATATATCCCCAAGGTAATCAAGACAGCGAGACCAAATTCCCAACCAAAGAGGACTCCAAGCACGACCACACCAATCAGGGCGTCATCGATTGCGGCTGCAGCGACTGATACCGCACGAAGAACTTGTGTTATTGCGCCGGCACTCGTGGCAGCAAGTAGGTCCTCGGAAACCTTTGCTTCGCTAGAACCTAGGGCGAGACCAAGTACATGATCGACGTAGTGAGAGGTCAGAGCATCGTCCGCGTCCACCCCAAGGCGAGTTATCAGAGCCTTGGTAACGTTGGGGATACCACCTGTGGAAACCAGGAAATGCAACAAGGCAAAGACAAAGATGTATGTGAACGGAGATGTGCCAAAGGGAGCTGGAATTGGACCAGTCGATGAAGACAGAAATGCATTGACAGCTGCGCCGAGAGAAAGCGGGACGAGAGGGATGATGATTCGGGTCAAAACGTGAAGTAACGTGATAAGGCACTAATGAAATGGCCGGTTATTCATCCAATCAATTGATAAGACCGACGAAACTTACGATGACACCCTTTGCAGGAAGTACGTAAGGGACTACTCGCCATACCGTTGCCAAGGACGACTCCAACTGATACCAGCCAAGCAGTGGGGTAAATATTGGGACGACACAAGAGGAACGCAAGCTTACTTCTAGGTGACTCGCGACGGTGCTTGGCCCAGGCTGCTCGTGCGCAAAGGTACCATACTTGCTGCTTTCACCAACGGCAGCTTCACTGCTCTCCTCCTGGAGAGGCACGGTTGACTGACCGACGAGGGGTGCACTTTCAGCCTCTACGGCTTCAGGTTGCGAGTCTGCAGGCAGATAAACGATGCGAGGAGAAAAGAGAACACATAAGAGGGGGAGAAGAAAGATGACACGGAAGAGTGGGGTGAAGAGATGGATGATCTCTGGGACGCAGGCGGAAAGCTTGGCAGAGTCACATATACGGCTTGGGTCTGAGAGCGACAAATGTGAACAAAACGGCGGGACCCAGGTATATATATATGTACTGACCACGTGTTTTGACTGAGAGGGCAAGAAGAACGACCTGTGCGATATCGAGAGCCAGCGCAATAAAGACGGACGCCTTGACGCGCCTGCGAGACCAGATCTCGATGTTGTTCACGTCCTTGTAGGCACCAAGTGCAGCGAGGGTAACGTAAGCGACGAGACCGAGGAGAGCAGCGAGTTCCAGTCCGGTGCCAGGTCGCCAAATGCCATTGAAGACCGCATAAGCAGCATAAGCAAGACCGTCGACAAGGAAAGAAAGGGCGGCAAGAGAGAGGAGAGCGAGGATAAGGGATTTCCTCGGGACCCGGGACTGGACGACGACTGGAGTGATCGGCGAGGGAGATGGGGGTGAAAGAGGTTTAGAAGGAAGAAGAGAAAGGGTGGCGAGGAGGACGGCAGCAGGAGACGCGACACGGATGGCAAAAAGAGCGGATGCCAAAGGAGAAGCACCCGCAGCAGGGAGAGCAGCAGCAGCGATGCTGAGCAGAAGCGTGCGACGCGTCGTCATCGCGAGGGAAGACGACGAGCGAGATGTGGATAAAAGGGTCGTGGATGTCGTAGCGATCGTCGTCGTCGTCGTCGCCGTCGCCGCAGTCGGGGAGGAGAATGGGGTGGCCTCGACAGAAGGGCGTGCGAAACTGAGATGGCAGCGTGCTTGCCTTATGAGCTTGATAAGTGGCTGTGCACATCTTTGGTAGAGTCACGCTTGGCGACCGACGCGAAGACAATGTCGAGACGTAACTCGATATCTGCGTGTTTTTTTGTCTCCAGGGCACGGCGAACACATGTACTTGGGCCAGGACGAGCCTCATGTTTACCATCACTGTCGACGAGTCGGATCACACAGCAAAAGGGGAAGATCAACACGTGTAGTCTGCATGTCTGCCTCTTTCTCTCCCCTCTCCTCCCGGGCTTCGCTCGGCAACCACAGCACAATGTCGGCATCTCCTCCCAGCGGCCGCTCACGTCCGCCCGACCTCTCGCACGTTCCGCTTCTCTGCGTATCCCCCGCCTCGTATCCCACCTCACCCGTATCACGATATCAATCGGCGATCCTGGCATCCCAAGTTGTCCGGGCTGTCATGTCTTCTCAGGATCACAGTTCTTCCACCGCCATCATCCTCTAACACGGAAAAGATGGCTCCACAACCGAGGAATCTACTCACGGTACGTAGATTGCACGGTTCTGCCGACGATCCAAGGTAATGCCTTGTGCTCATTCGCACTCGGCCGATCCCCTATTTGTCAATGAACCCCACGAAAATGACACCATTCTTCACCAATTGATAATCTCTCATCAGTCCATTATTATTAGCGTATGTTGATACTGCGTGCAGCGTGCACATGACTTCAGCACTGAAACATTCATTGACGTTTGTGACGTCTCATCAAAAATTAATTTGTCGAATAGGTCCCGCTGTGACCAAGTGCCGAATCCGCGACAAACGTGGGTGCCGAGCAAGCCTTATCGCTTGGCGCTAAAACTTCCGTGACCTCAAGCGTCGACTACTGGTTCTTGAGATCCTATCCTTGAAAATCCAATCCTTTACGGTAGTTGGTGGTGCTGCATCTGAATCCTCCTGATAAACGTATGGGCGGATCAGCCGTACCTCGGAGCCACCGTCAAAACTAAACCAGCGACCTGCAAGTGCGTGTCTCCACTTGATGGCCCGGCGCCTCACACATTCCATGAGCCATCCTAGAATGCTGTGGGCACAGTTAGCCTTCCCTGCAACCAGATTCATGTCCCGGACCCTGTGTGGTGCTGTCGACACCGCATCCCTCGCCGCGCTCAATTAAAACCTTCTGGTCGACACCAACCACAGTCAACTCGCATTCATTCTGGTCTCTACGAATACGGATCACATCGGTCTGCCAATGCCGTCGTCTGATGGTGAGCACTTCCGCCCAAACCGGACATTTTGGATCGTTGACTGCATGGATGGCAATAGCTCTCAACATAGTCCTCTTCGGGGAAACAGGCGTCGGGAAAAGCTCCGTCATCAACCTTCTCGCTGGAAAATCCATCGCGAACGTCTCCCCGGATATCAAAGATCGCACCTTGCAATCCACAAAGTACACTCTTCCCCTCAACGGCGGCGCGCAAATCAGAATCTGGGATACCGTTGGACTCGAGGAGCCCACGATGGGGATAAGCGGATACTTGAGCGCCATCGAAAAAGCCCATTCGCTTATCCGCGACTTGGGTGACGCAGGAGGCGTCGACCTTTTGTTATTCTGCATACGGGGCTGCAGGATCACAGCAACGACTCAAGGCAATTACCGACTCTTCCACGAGGTCCTGTGCAATAAGGAGGTTCCCATTGCTCTGGTCGTCACTCACTTGGAACGGGAAATGAAAATGGAGGACTGGTGGACGAGGAACGAGGAGTACATCAAGAATTATGGTATCCACAGCGTTGGGCACGCATGCATTACCGGAGTTGAGGAAGATGACAAGTATGAACAATCAAAAAACATGTTATGCGACCTCCTCCTCTCGCAGATGGACACTAAACCAAAGTTTGCGATGCAGCCAGAATCATGGTTTGCAAGGCTATTGGCAGGTTTGGGAGGTTTTCTGAAGAATAAGAACCCCCCCAGAGGAGAAAGGATGGTTCGTACGTTAGTCAAGCGCTGTAACATGGACGGGGAAACAGCAAGGCGTTTATCTACCTTACTCACATGCTAGTAATTGATATGAAAGAGCAATATCATGTACCCTTTGTAAGCGATTAGGTTAGTATTCTTGTATGTACACCTCTACCGATCTCTTGTAACTTGTCCCGCGCTTAGACCGAGCCTACCACGGCCTTCCTTGCCACCCCTCAGGCCTTGTTGTCGAGCCAACGTGTTGCCACTTTCCCCACCAAGACTCGGGGTTCTTCCCCGAAGTTCCTGTATCACATAGTGACTCACAGCGACTGTGGTTCGCTTCCGAGTCCCCGACCCTGACTGGTTTCTGCCCGCATGATGGCGTCACTGGCGAGGAACAGGAACAACAACCAAGCATATTTCCAGTGTCTGTGCCACATTGGCGTGTCATGTCGTACTATGGACCTATACGTCATTCTTTTGACAATCTCCCACATATCCTTATCACACGTGCCAGCGGTATCGCAGCCCTGGGCCGCATCACTGAGGACGTGCGGGTCCGTTTTCGCATCAGTGTAGAAGGTGAGTGATGAACAGTGACGTCCATCGCATGCAGGCGCGCTTTACAAGACACCCAGCTTTGAAATGCGTTTACCGGCCGACAGGAAGCTCGCGCCCATCCTCTCGAGCAGAACACGTGGAACTTTACGCACGTAGCAGATGCGGCAATATGTGATTCATTGCGTGCAGCTCGTGACTGGTTCCTGACGTCGTTCGCGGGACGGTATACTATGTCGTCCTGCAACTATGGTAGCAAACGTGTTTCCACAGACCGTACGTCCTTCCTACTACATGTTCTTGTACAGATGTTGTGATCCTTTTGCTCGTGGAGGGGCCTCCAAGCCATCGGTCGCAGATTAGGTTTGTCAGCCAGTGTATGCTGCGGGCTCGGATTTCAGATGACTCAGAGGGTTCCCTATCCATCAGCAAAACACTTTTTGCTATGGAGAGCTGGCCAGCTCTGGCTAGCTCCTCCTAGCAAGGTCCCCTTGTCCATAGCAAATCAAAAAAAAAAAAAAATCCTGCCTATAAACCTCACTTAAAATTTTCACCAAAGGTCATTGATATCAACTATATGCCTCTGGAATGGCTGCCCTGATGATTTTCATCAAACTGCCTATATGGCAGAGTCAAAAAGTCTGTGAGAAAAAGTGTCCTACTGATGTCGAGACTCAATACGTATACTGCAGAGATGCATCAAAGCTCGTCGTCTGGATCTGATAAGAAAACGACGCGAATTGGCAGAGATCATTAGGACAGTGCAAGGGTACGTTTGTTTGCAAGGTGCAATCAATGATACCCAAGAGTGTCGGTAGAGATTTACATGGTCGGATTAGGGTGGCCATGTCTTACAACACTATTTAGAATGTTCCCCAGGTACTGTACTCTCACCGGGACAATAAAACATCATGATCAAGCTGCCCGAGCAGTTTGACAAGATGACCGTTTGTCACTCTTCCTGTGCTGATCAAACTGTATATCATAGTTGCCGGCACAATATCCAAAGACGCTTCGCCTTTTCTGATCGTTTCGAGTGTGTGCCAAGCTTTGAAATGAACCGTTTCTCCTGAAAGTTACTCAGGATGCAGCGATGATAAAGTACGGCATTTGTGTCAAATATTCAGGCCGCCAGATAGCCGCAGACATGTCATGATCGGAGGGAAGACTCACTGTACAGCCGATCTGTACGGGGAGTGCACCACGATGCCATGAACACGTGTATTGTGGCGGCAAGGCCAGTCGGTAGCTCTGAGCCATCTAGGGAACCTGAGTCGGTCGGGCATCCTCCATATCAACATTATGATCACGATGCTCTCGCAATGAATCGAAAACTTGATACATGACTCGAAATTTCTAAGAGATGTCACAGAACTAACTACACTAGTGCATGACTCATAATCTGACACCGTAAAACCTAATGCCCACCTTCCAGTTTTGCAGCGAGCTCCTCTGCTATTTTCTGATCCAATCTGCAGCGCTTCGTCAACACTTTGATGATATCCTTTCGCTTTGACTCCCTCTTCAAGGGCGCAAACAATCCGAAACGACGTAAAAACTCGACCAACCAGCTCTCTGGCGGCATGTTGAATCTTCCGTCGCCATTGTGTCCTTCCAACAGCCTGCTGATGTTTAATCGCGACTCGGGGTATTTGGTGTCCGTCGGCAGCCCGGTCACGCAGGCATGGCCCGCGACTTTGATACCGTATCTTTCCAGACTTTCTACATTTCTATCCCACCATTCTTCCATGCTGGTCTCTTGCTCGAGGTGGGTGATGACAAGCGCGATAGGGACTTTGGACCTGCAAAGCACCTCGTAGAACAACCGATAGTTGCTCTGCGTCGTCGCCGTGACACGGCTTCTGCGGATACAGAAGAGTAGGAGGTCCACACCACCTTGACTATTGAGGTGGCGGATGAGTTCGCAGGCCTGCTCGATCGCGGGAAGGTACCCATTGACACCCATCTCAGGCTCCTCGAGACCGACGGTATCCCAGATGTGATAACCGCGATGGCTGACGTTGAAGGTATATGGTTTGAATGACATGGTACAACCCTGAACGTCTGGAGAGGTCTGTGCGATTGTACGCCCAGCAATCAGGTTGATCACTGAGCTCTTTCCGACACCCGTCTCTCCGAAAAGAATGATGTTCAACGAAGAGCCCATGAGTAAAAACTATCGGATGTTCAGATCAGGGCTCATCGACTGGGTGGCCATCACACCCACCGCTAAGGTTTGAAGACTGTGGTCAATCGTGGGTTGAGCTGAAGTGAATCGATCGCTATGAGGCGGGACAATACAAAGACGTTTGGGCGGGTAAGTTGGTGATAGCGTCAGGTGAACTTGAAGGAAGACGAAGGCGAATAGCGGTATTTGTGGTCAAGCCGCACGCAATGGGCGCGGAACTCTGCCTCGACTTGATGATCACGGCGATTAATCGCGTGGTTCGCTGAGTGGGGTCAACACGAGGTCTGAGACCAGTTGAACATTGAGGCCTCCCAGTGAAAACTGGTTATAACTGCAGGTCCGTTCACATCGGTGCAGAAGGCGAGTGATGTCGATGAACAGTGATGGATTGATGTCCGTTGCAAGGCGTGCTCAGGTAGCTTTGAAGCGAGTCCACTGGCTGACGAGAAGGTCGCGCCCAGCCTCTCGAACAGAACACGCGGAACCCCACGCGTTTCACGCATGTAGCAGACACGATTTATTGCGTGCGACTCGTGACTGGTTCCTGACGTCGTTCGCGGGATGGTATACCATGTTGTCCTGCAACTATGGTCGCAGACGTGTTTCCCAGGCCGTACGTCCTTCCTACTGCATGTTCTTTATTGTTATTGTACAGATATCGTGATCCTTTTGCTCGTGGACGGGCCTCCAAGCCATCGGTCACAGATTAGGTTTGTCTGTATGCTGTGGACTCGGATTTCAGATGACTCATCTTAGAGGGTTCCTTATGGAGATTCGATACGAAGTTCATCGTCCGGATCTGATAAGAAATGATACGAAGTGGCAGAGGTCATTCGAACAGTGCATAGGTACGTTTGTTTGCAAGGTGCAGTGAACGATATTCATGAGTGTCGGTAGACATTTGCATAGTCGGATTAGGGTGGCCGTGGCCTTACAGCGCTATTTAGAACGTTCCCCGCCGGGGTACTGTACTCTCACCGGGACAATACAACATCATGATCAAGCAGCCCGAGCAGTTTGATAAGATGACCGTTTGTCGCTATTTCTGATCAAACTGCATATCATAGTTGCCGGCGCAATATTCAAAGACGCTTCGCCTTTTTTAATTGTTTCAGGTGTGCCTCAAGCTTTGAAGTGAACTTTTTCTGCTAAAAGTTACTCAGGATGCAGCGATGATAAAGTACGGCATTTGTGTCAAATATTCAGGCCGCCAGATAGCCGCAGACATATCATAATCGGAGAAAAGGTTCACTGCACAGTCGATCTGCACGGGGAGTGCACCACGATGCCATGAACACGTGTATTGTGGTGGCAAGGCCAGTCGGTAGCTCTAAACCATCCAGGGAACCTGGAACGGTCGAACATCCTCCACACCAACATTATGATCACGATGCTCTTGCAATGAACTGGGAACTGGGTACATGACTCGAAATCTCTAAGTGTCGCACAATCAACTATACCAGTACATAACCCATAATCTGGCACCGTAAAGCCTAATGCCCACCTTCCAGCTTTTCAGCGAGCTCCTCTGCTATTTTCTGATCCAATCTGCAGCGCTTCGTCAACACTTTGATGATATCCTTTCGCTTTGACTCCCTCTTCAAGGGCGCAAACAATCCGAAATGACGTAAAAACTCGACCAACCAGCTCTCTGGCGGCATGTTGAATCTTCCGTCGCCATTATGTCCTTCCAACAGCCTGCTGATGTTTAATCGCGACTCGGGGTATTTGCTGTGCGTCGGCAGCCCGGTCACGCAGGCATGGCCCGCGGCTTTGATACCGTATCTTTCCAGACTTTCTACATTTCTATCCCACCATCCTTCCATGCTGGTTTCCCGCTCGAGGTGGGTGATGACAAGCGCGATAGGGACTTTGGACCTGCAAAGCACCTCGTAGAACAACCGATAGTTGCTCTGCGTCGTCGCCGTGACACGGTTTCCGCGGATACAGAAAAGTAGGAGGTCCACACCACCTTGACTATTGAGGTGGCGGATGAGTTCGCAGGCCTGCTCGATCGCGGGAAGGTACCCATTGACACCCATCTCAGGCTCCTCGAGACCGACGGTATCCCAGATGTGATAACCGCGATGGCTGACGTTGAAGGTATATGGTTTGAATGACATGGTACAACCCTGAACGTCTGGAGAGGTCTGTGCGATTGTACGCCCAGCAATCAGGTTGATCACTGAGCTCTTTCCGACACCCGTCTCTCCGAACAGAATGATGTTCAACGAAGAGCCCATGAGTAAAAACTATCGGACGTTCAGATCAGGGCTCATCGACTGGGTGGCCATTACACCCACCGCCAAGGTTCGAAAACTATAGTCAATCGTGGGTTGAAGCTGAAGGGAATCGACCGCTATGAGGCGGGACAATACAAAGACGTTTGGGCGGGTAAGTTGGTGATAGCGTCAGGTGAAGGAAGACGAAGGCGAATAGCGGTATTTGTGGTCAAGCCGCACGCAATGGGCGCGGAACTCTGCCTCGACTTGATGATCACGGCGATTAATCGCGTGGTTCGCTGAGTGGGGGGTCGACACGAGGCCTGAGCCCAGTGCCGCGGCGTGGCAAGCTTCAGGGTTGACGCGTGTTCAGGTCTCGGGTTCCTATCGTGGATAATGATGAACTGGCAGCGAATATGCAGCCAAGCAGCCCGCGAGATCCTTTCGCCGAAGAATGGAACATGAAAGGTCGGACTTACTCTTTTAACTCGAGGGATAGAGGCTCGAATCACGGAACACTCTAGGACCTGGAGACCTTGCCAAGCACGATGTACACGTTTCGGAATAACTAGTTGATCGTAACGTCGGTGGCAACTTATCCATGCTCACGCTGCGTGGACCCAGACTAGGTACATAGCCTCAAAACTTGTACTGTGCGGCATTTGCATGCGCATGCGGCCACGGTGACGTTGCTAGCAGTGCTCGTACAAGAATGACCTATGATAGCATGTCAACAATTCAATCAATACAGACTTGAAGGCAGTAGAACTCCATGCGTCGTGCAGTAGTACGGCGCCCACGTCATATCAAGCACTGGTACTCAGTACTCAAGTACTCATTGTTCGCTGTGCCGTTGCACCTTCGGCAACATATGCAGGTGCCACTCGTTTCTAAAGTAGATGATATCCTCAACTTTACGCACATGTGAACTCGATAGAGTCGATACTACATAGATATCACTATGTCAGTTAGTTTACCCGTGAATGAGACAGTGGAATAGCTCCCGGAGTTACGAGGTATTCTCAAAATTACCCTGCATAACACGCTCGTGCGATGACAGAAAACATACCCGGGGAGATTAATTAATCATGTATGGCTTCGACCGTTCAAGGGTCCTATCCGGTTAACAAGTTCTCGAGCGATCTGCTCCTCTAAATCGCACTGAGCCATCAAAGTCTTCTCCAGCGATGGCGCTTGGGAACGCAGGAGAGAAGTGACGGAACCGATCATACGTCCCATAGAGGAACGTAGTGAGCTCATCCTGTTCTTCTGCCGGTCAGCGCATGTGACGAAGAACGACAAAAGAGCCTCTCTCAATTCTCCTTCCGCGTCCGCGTTGGGATTCCTTTGCTTGAACCTAAGACCAATGTACCCTGAGCAGTCAATGCCATACTTGCGAATCATCGGTCCGTTCTTGCTCCACCATTGATCCACGGTTCGGCCTTGCTTGAGTTTCGTGACGGCAAATGCGGATGGGAATTTATCCCCACATATGATCTTGGAAAACAAGCGATAGTTTCTCCGGAGCGCTGCCGTCGGCTTTGAGTTGTCGAGACAGAAAAGGAGTAGAGTAAGACTGTGCCCATTGTCGAGGCTGCGTATCGTTTCTTGGATAATGCCGATAGGGCCGACAAAGGCTTGGACGCCCATCTGGGGATCAACAAGGCCAGGGGTGTCGTATAAGTGGAAGGTTATACCCTTTTCTTCAAAGGTATACTTGAAAGCAGTCTTGGTACAACCTATGGTGTCCGGCGATACCCCAGCAACTGTCTTCCCCGCGATCACGTTGACGAGTGAACTTTTACCCACACCGATCTCTCCCAACAATACGACGTTAATGACCTTGTAGCTGACGGATGTCTGAGAGGGAGGTTTTCCGCCTAACAATACCAGGAGAGACTGGAATGAGTTTCCTACAGATCGTATTTTGTAGAGAGCCGTACGCGGAAAGTCCGAGTTCGTTTCGGTCTTGAGGGAGTCGGCACAGTTTTGCAGAATGAGTGCGTGCAAGGCCTGGCGGCTCTGTGAGATATGGTCTCGGGTAGATGGTTGGACACGTGTAATCATGGGGATAAATGCGTGATCATCAAAGTGGGGTCCTTGATCAGCTAGGGCATCCTCAGTGTCGGACCACCAAGCCTCTTGCTGAACCACATCCGACGATCCCGTGATGACGGCAACCGCAGGAGGGCGAGAAGTTACAGATAGGTAGGAAGTGATAGCATGGCTTATCTCGTGCACCCACCCAGTGGGATGTGACGCATGGACGCAGTATACGAGCAGGTGAACACCACCGTTCCTGCGAAGGACCATCAACGTGTTTTGAATTCCTTCCCTGAGCGCTACGGAAGAGCTGGATTCGCTTGTGGGCGTGGCGTACAAACTGAACAACTTGTTATCGAGCATAACGCTACGCACGTCGTCTTCAAGTGAAAGGCAGTTGGTGTGGTGAAGGGTTCTCTTCTGCTCCACCGCACCTGCTGCGAGATCGAGGATAGAACTCTCGCCAATATCCGTCTCCCCAAGGAACAAGACATTCAGAGCAGCCATATTCGTAGGCTGCGGATAGCAAGTCAGGTCTGGGTCTCGATGAAACACATGTACTGACCCTGGGGAGTAGGTCCCGGTCCACTGAGTGTGCTTTCGATTCTGGACGAGAGTATGAAGGGGTTGGGAGGTGAGTAGTAGAACTGCCATCTTCTGACCTATACATTCTAGGCAATGGTCGTGCGAGAGTCGATGAGGATGATGCAGCCCAACTCGCTGACTCGATTCGAGTGAGAAAGGCTTGAAGACTGTCGGTTCTCGCTCCCGTGGAGGTTTCTGTACCTTCCGGCCAAACCAAAGAATTGCGTTGCTGTGCTAAACCACAAAGGCTGAGCTTCCCTGCGCCTGGCGCGAATCGTCATAGCGAGGTTCCCTTCACACCGTACATGAGGCAGACGCATGCCAGAACCCGGATGTGCGTCATCGCTTCTCGGATGCGATGGATGTGAGGATCAATCGATCGCTGCCAGACACTGCCGATGCAGTGAGTAGAGGAAGATGTTCCATTTGGTAAAAGGTTGTTCACACCACAATTACATACAGTACAGAGTGTAATGTCCTCAACACCGTGACCTAGGCGGTGAAGATGTTGGGTAGGCAAACAAATTCAACGAATCATCAGAAGGTAGTGAGATCCCGGACTGTGCGGGTGCGAGTGACACTTTTCTGGAGATTGCCTGCTTGCGCGGTACACGAAAATCCTGCGAAGAGCGAGATAGAAGATAATTTTCGGGAATGACAGGTGACGGGGGTTTTGGCTGTTGACATGGTTTCGAGTGCAACACGATGCGACGTTTCTGAGCGTCAGCCAGCACAGAAGAGAGCCTTCTCCAATTTGGACGTTCAAGGGGGGGATTACTACGGTAGTTCTCTTTATTCGTCTCATCCTGCGGCTCGGAACCATCTTCCGGGAAATATTCAGTGTCAGAGGACGAAGAGGAAGAGGACGTCTGGGAAAATGAGGATGAACGTCGATGACGTGTTGAGACTTGTACAGAGGTAGATGTTGGTAATACCGCCTTGACACCCCAAATCCGCGAACGGGCCGCTTGCAGTGGGGTATGTGGAAGACCATCACCAATCTTCCGTTTCTTATGCATTGGGGTCTGTCGAATCCAGGAATCAACCGCACACTCCCATCTCCACCTTTGGTTGGTCTTCGGGTCAGGTCCTGCATGATTTGAATGATTTGACAGTGGAGTAACAGGGCGAGTGTCTCCTCCAAAGCATCGACGTTCCGCTGTATCCACCGCTTCCATGAGCCGTTGTCTATACCTTGTAACGAGCACAGGATCGCCCCTTTGGGAGTTCGCTATTGATGTCTCAAAGTAACGAAGTGCGCAAGCCCACAAGGAGGCTTCGAGCGTAAAGAGCTCTGCAGAACACAGCACGGATGAATACGATTGCAGCTCGGAGAAGAAAGCTTCGAAAAAGCCTTCACAAGTTTGAGTTTCTTGAGGGCGAGCGAGGTGCGTTATTAGTTTGTAAAAGGTTTGCGGAACGGGGTGTGAATCGTTAAGTATAAGCAGGAGGCGGTTAGGGTCATCGATTGAGTTTCTGAAAGCGACCAATATATGCGTCGCAAAGACGATGATAATATCTGGGAGATCGATAGGAATACTCCGGAGGTTCGTCCGAGACCAGTGAAGTTGAGCGTGATGGCAATGATGAAGTATGTCGATGACAGCGTAAATTCTGGATGAAGTTGGAGCATAGCAAGGGGAATCACATTGACTAAAAAGCATATCGAACAGGTTGGACATCAGTTCGGAAAGCTTGCTCCTGAGCGCCGTAAATTCGGAGGAATCCCCTGTGACGTCTGATAAAGAATCGAAGGTCTCCCGGAAGTCCAGAGAAAGCGCACGAATTACGGCCATATAGGAATCGACATCACTGCTTCCGACCGCGTGCAATAATCTATTCAAAACCTTGGACGTCCACAACAAGGATGCATTGGATAGAGAGGATTGTGACAGGCAACCAAGCACAGCTTGGCAAAACGTGGACGTAGTAAAAAGTGAGAAACCCGGAGATGTTACGGATGGCTTGTTTCCGGTGGTCCACTTGGCATGAAGGTCGAGCAGATAATTCACGTGACCTGGATGCGTCACTAGTGGTGGATAGCTTGGATTAGATGGTAGAAGGGCTTGTGCAAGGATGGTATGCAAGAGAAGCGTAGATTCGTGTACCAAGCCAAAAGAGAGGCAATGGTCGAGTAGAATGGTGGTAAGGGTATGGTGATGAGTACAGATGGATAGAACCATGGACAGGGCATGCGACACGATAAGGAACCTGACATTCATGAGTCAATCTAGTTTGATAATAGACACTTAGGACAAATACCTGCGATAATGTGGTGGCACGGTCTCGTAAACGCAATCTATATCAACTACATCGGTTTCATCGGCTGGACCTCCGCCAGAATCAGCTGAAATGCCATCATGGTTTGCAGCGGGCAAGTTTTCGCCAATAACCAGGCTGCACATTGCAGCGAGACTAGGTATCCGTTCACTGTGTATGCGACCATAGGCAATATATGCAACATTCTTGAACGCGTCACAGACCGCGTAGATCCGTCTTGAGAGTTCGTATTCGTCTGTGGAACGCCGGTCGAGCATCAGTTTCTTGGTCCCTGTTGGGGGACAAAGTACAGAGAGCGGACGGCTGCGAGGATCCCAGGTGGACGAGTGTTTCAGATAGGTGACATGAGAGATCGTCGCCTTGGGAAGCGCAGCCAGGGTGTTGCATTTATTCCTGAGAGGTCTGAGAAGACGACTGACGCGAGAAGTCGTCAGATGTTCACCGCTCTCTGACATAGGCAAGGTCAAGTCCAACCATTAAAGGTGGGCATGTGATCATTTAAAGTCACGTGCTATTATACACGACACATACATAATCCCTTGAATCCCAACGAATCAGGATGGACGGTTGAAATCCAAAGTAATGAAATAAATTTATCCTCAGGCCTCAGGGGTCACTGTCGCTCGTCCCGCTATCCGTTTCGTCATGTCCCCAAACAGCAAAAGCACGATAATGTTGGTGATCGTGACCATCCTGCCTCTCGCTCACCTTGGGATGAGGATGACTCCTTTTGTCGGAGATATTGTCTGGTATCGTGGGTGTCTGGAGATCGTCATCAATGTCCCTGTTCCGAGGAATTCGACTACGGCCGCTGCAGTGTTGTTGAGCCGAGTGGAGATCATCTCTGGCACCTCGCTGGGCACGGTCCATAGGTGACAACGAATCATCGGAAGAATCAGATATGGTAGGAGAAAGAACCTCGGTGGTAAATGTCGAATGATGATGGTGATGATGCGGAGGAAGATGAGGTGGAAAATGTGGTGGAGAGTGAGTTGGGCCCGCAAACCGTCCCGGAGTGTCGACACCTGAGCGCAATCCCGATTTTGACCGTGACCTCGACCTCGTCGAGTGAGACTTCCCAGGTGCGAGACGGTGTGTAAGGGCAATCTCAAACTCGTCCTCCGTTTGTGATCCTACTTCCCTCGCTTTCGAAGCCCCGAGTGCAAATTCGGCTGCGGTTTGCCCGTGTTGGGTATCAATGTTGGCATTTTGCCGGCTACTTTGAGCCTCACTCGAAGAATCATCGATATCAAACTTATCATCTTCCTCCGTCATTTCTTCATCACTCTCCTCTGCTTCTTCTTCAAGAGGTTCAGAACTAAGCGACCCATCCGCGGTGGCGCCGAAAGCAGCCCTCCGCGCACGGCTCGTCTTGGTCGGTCCTTCTTCAACGACAACAAAAGACTTTTGTCTCTGGCGTTCGTTCCACTTGAGCGTGCGAGAAATAGAGTGAAACCAATCAGTTGACTGCTTGTCGGCGCATACGGTGGGGAATGGATATTTCGAGGCAGTGATCTTGATATGGTCACCCTCTGTTCCCAACATTCAGAACTGAGTCATTCAATACCATGGGAACCAACTTACGTTTGAGTTCTACCCGCCCACGTCCGTCGAACGAGGCCCATGCGGTGCTACGGGAGTTGTATGGAACACAAATTCTGAGTTCCATGCTATCGGGAAGGAGCATGGGACGGAAGGAGAGCGTGTGAGGACAAATGGGACTGATGAGAATGGCTGGAATTTCTGGATGCACAAGGGATCCACCAGCGGAGAGCTTTCACATAATTAGTATTTTCTGAATAGCAGCCTTTGAACAAATCTCACCGAATACGCAGTTGATCCGGTCGGCGTGGCTACACACAGCCCATCCGCCTGTACGGTCGTCATGTGATGTTCATCACCTGCATCATCCAAGTCAAGCACACAAGACACGGGAGAAGGCTATTGATACATACCAAATAGTTCCAGCAGACTGACGTAGGGGCTTGGTCCTCGATCCACGACAAGGTCATTCAAGACTTCAAATGTCTCCACGGGGCGGGTGGTGAAGCACATGATTTCCTTGTCTTTAGGGCACTTCCCACCGTCGGGTAAGACACCGCCTGACCAACCACCCTCGAGTGCTTCCCACCCATCTTTCGTTACGTCTTTCATCATGATCTCGCCAGTCTCCCCTTTTTTCACCGCTTTCCTGCACTTCCCTTTGTCGAATACTGCACGATACACGGTGCAGGTGAATCGCATACGGAGGTTTACGCGAATACCAGCATCAATGGCAGAATCTACCACGGCTTGATGGTCCGCGAAATCAAAGTTTGTCAGGAAACCAAGAGAGCCGAGAGCAAATGGGAGGACCGGTGGAACGATGCGCTGAAACAACCAGGAAGTGAAAAGTACGGTTCCATCGCCGCCCAGCTGCAGATCGGTTAGAAATAGAAACTAGCCACGAAGTACTGCTTACAGTGATGACGAAATCGAAGAGATGCGGACTATGACTACACATTTCGCTAGTCCAATAGCGGAGCTGTCCTTCTTGTTGTACATGAATGTCCTCTTGAGAGGTGCATGACGACATAGACGATAGAGAATTGTTGCTCGACGACCTCCTGCTAGGAAATGGGTTGAATAGCTCGGGATGGTCACGTTTGATGCCGGCAGCATCGAAGCGTCTAGAGTGCTGGAGCTGGTGATCTACATAGCTGTACACATGTATGAGAACATCGAACACGAAGGAGACTATCCATGTGTTACGCACACGATAAGACCACGATGTCCGCTTCGACGTTTGAGCATCAGATAAAGCGCCAGCTCGCGGGTCAACTTGATAAGCCTATTGTCTCGAGCCTTGGTCACGATGAGAACACTCTGAATGTTTGCATGGATCCGAGCACGACCTGTGCGAATTGAATTAGACACGCAAAGACGGACGCAAAGCGACTTACCCAGCTGCTTGCTCATTTCTCGAACACCTACGGCAGTCTCCGCAAGTTGCCTCGTCAGACTGCTACTGTGGGGGTCGTCCTCGTCTTCATTACCAGACAACACATTCGCAGCATCCCTGTACGGAAGTCCTGATACCTGTGGAGAAATCGCTTGGCTCCCCTGATGGCGTGACCGTTGCGGTCGCTGAAGGGACCTGGCGACGCCCACGCTGGTACCCAGGACGTCTCTCTCCTTTGCATGTAACCAATCCTGAAGCGAAGCGACCTTGTCAAGATGGGAGTGCACAAAGCACGGAGATTTTCCAGGTGGATGAGAGGGATCCATCGACAAGGGTATCGAGTCCAAACTTGAGGGAGAACTTGAGATGGAGACGGGCGTCGTACTATTGCAAGATGGCTGTCGCGTAATAACATCGGCTATCGTCGGTGATGCGGCACATGATGTGGCGATGGCCGGTGTTCGTGTAACCTTATTACCAACCAAGCTGGTTGGTGACGGCTGCTGGATGACGATATCGTGGTCCCAGGTAATGTTCGTCTGTAAGGAAAACAGGGACGACTTGACTGACGGTTTACTACCACGTCTCGACAGTGAGGGCCGAATAACACTTTCTGTCGGTAGACAATCCATGCCTGTGTCCGCGCTCGAGTTTGTCCGGGAGATGCACGGCGAGGTGGGGGGAGTGAAGAAAGTCTCGAAATCGGCTTCGGGCATGGACATCTCTCGGGATACTTGGCTCCGATAGGCTGACAAGAATGCGACGGGCCGACGTGAGAGGGGATTGGACACCAGGTCCTTTTGACTCCTTTCCTTGCGTCGTAAGGGACTCCCAGTTTTATACTCGAGTCTCCCAGAAAGCTCATTTTGAAACTTACAGTCACCCAGGCGACACGAGACTCTAAAGTAGGTGCTGTACATCCAGATTGCATCTTGTATCTTGTCAACGGTGCACTTTTGATGTGGCACAATATCCAGGCCTGCGCTTTCACACCACGATCATACGAACGTGTAGCCCGGGCACATTCACGGCATCTCACAGTGGGTCGAGGCCCTTCTCACACTAGGATGGCCGTCCTTTACTTCTCACATGTACCACACGACGTCAAAGTCCCGCAGGGTCGGATTCCATTCCCTTTAGTGACAGCCTTTCCAGGACGTATTGAATACTGCAGACTACCTGCAGCGTCTTCTTCGATCACAGACAGGCGATACCCGATTACGCTCAGTGATCATGATCCTGCATCGCATCGCACCCACAGCCCAACACCCTTGTCAATGGGTCTGCCGTCTAGAGTTCACGCACTGGCTCGCAGCGGCGTTGATATTCATGATCTTCCACCTGTGCCGACGCTTTCTGGCTCTCTGGATGCGGTGCACGCTATACAGGCGAATTGCGATGCGTGTTCCGAGTCCCTGATAGATGACAGACAAGGGAATGCCGTCGAGGCCTGTTGTATTTGTGTCGTTCCGCAGCGCGTTCGTCTTTCATACTTCGGGATGTACGCTGCTTCTAGTTCCATACGAGACGTTACTGGTATCTTCTGAAAAAAAGGTTGCTCACGGGCGGCGAAGTGCCCTTGATGATCAAATTCATGTTTACCCCCGATCCGGAATACCCCTGAGTTGATTGATGCAACGCCTTTAATTTATCCATTTACCCCTTTTGTGACTGCTATCTGCGAAGCACTGGCCGCATCGCGAAAGGGAGAACCTAATATGCATCACATGGCTCGGCTATCCTTAGGATGTGGGTCGATCACTACACACCCAAGTTTCCCTTGCTTAGAAGAAGACTGTATCGCGCAACACGAATCTCTTGAGCTCTCTGTAGTCCGCTCTATCCTTTGCAACTGCCCACAGCCACATGTCCAACTCGGGCAGAGTGATATCCTTGATCCATTTCTCACCTCCCGACAAGCTGGTTTCATCTAATTTCTGCGCATATTCAACGATTTTCTCGCAGGCGTCAACTGCAGCGGCACGCAAAATATATGCCTGGTCCAACGTGAGTGCGGGTCCTTCTTTGGGTGGCGCCTTCCCTGCTTTCGTTCCCGTACCTGCACTGCCCTTTGGAAACGCAAGAAGTGTGTCAACCTGAGTACCCTGTGCTGCATCGGGAAATATATCCCGCAGCGCAGCATCCTTTGCCCCGGAAAGGTCTAGCACTCCCAGGTGAATGAGTAAGGAAGGAAGGACGTTGTCTGTGAATACCGGCAATTTCGTAGTGTCCGGGAGCGGGAAAGGTGGTGGGGAAGATGATCCAAAACGTATAGTCAGCGCATGGATGAGAAATAGTGCCTTCTTGAAACAATATACGGCTATTTCCAGCAACTAGCGTCAAACGTCACTTGGAGGGACCAAGATGAAAAACTGACGTTTTCCGTCCACAACTGCCATATCCCGAAATGCGGGGAAAGCGCTGACGAGCTAGGAAAAGGTGGTTAGATCGGTCCATTCCAATGTGAGGTGCATGGAGGGCCTACGTCATTTAGAATGTCATCCACAGTGGCATCACCTCCTCCAGCACGTTTTGATGTTAGGCTTCGCAGGACAAATGACCCCAAGTCTGCCACTCCGGATCGCTCCAACATCGCTCCCGTCTCGCTCAACGTGGTGGCGATCAATTTGACTAAATCGTATACGTGTCCGCCGAGCTCCCCAACAGTTACTCCCGGCAACGTCTCATGAGACCGTTCCACGTATATCTTGACAGACATGAGTTCTGCAAGTTGCTGCGGCGTGACGGTCCTCATGCCCTTGGCGGTGAGCAAGTCACTCTGGCCAGTGGCGGAGGACAAGTACATGCCAAATGCGAGGGCCCTTATATTGTCCCATGCACCGCGACCGGTTTGCTCGTGAAGGGGAACACGGTAGCCCGAGGCGAAATTAAGAAGGCAAAGCACGCAAAGGAAGTTTAGCTCGGACAAGACGGAAGGAAACTTTAGTGGGAAATGGAGCCCGTGGTTGCTCGAGACTCGCTTAAAGGTATGAAGGAACGAGGGAGAGAGTAGCAGACGCTTCACGGCATTATCTGGCACCTGAGATGGGCTCGGTAAGATACTGCACTCTACATAAAAACTAGACGAACAGATTGATTCGCGCCACGAAGGTCGTGGCATCAATCTTCGTGTCCATGATCCACGTTGCTGTCGTGCACGCAGGGCAAACAGTTACTCACCGTGATATTTTGAGCTTCTCGCAACTCCTTACAAGACGTTCTAATTGCATCAACATAGCTACTCGGAAGAGGTAGTGTCTGGATAGACATGATTTACAGCGGACGTCACGAATGTCGTAGCTCGACGTCCAGCTAGGTGATGATGATGCACGTGATCGCGGGCAAGCACTGCAGGGTCGCACACGAACAAACTTGCTGTGTGCACAACATAGAAATATCGTCTATTAGTACAAGTTCGCAGAACCGCAGATCCAGGTAGCCATGAATTTCTTGTCCCAGTGCTCAAAAAGTTCCAGAATCCTTGTTACGCACCGTCGCGTGCATCTGAGTGCTGCCAACGAAGGTGAATACACCATTTCTGAAAACCGATGGCGCCTAGTCAATCGCGCTACTTTCGTGTCTAGCAATCCGAGAACAGCTGCTCGCTGGAGTAAAGCAAGCTATGAAGGTATGCGTACAGTTGCCTGTTGACTGGCCACGGTGCCATTTTAATTCGCTCCTATGCACGAGAAGAACAAAGACCAGGTATCATCCATGACCCTGAGGGTACGTACGCTTGCTCCATGTGATACCATTATGGATGGTCCAATACTCATGTTGTACCACAGTCCGTACTTTCCGAGGTATACAATCTGGACAAAGCATCCGGTTCCAAGGTCTCATCTTCGGTGATTATTGGCGTGCTACGAAAGGCAGCCCTTCGTCGTGTTCGTTTTGCTCAACTGCATAGTCCGAGGATACTATTTACGTTGCTGCTCTAGACCGAGTCTGTTTCTCAATTCATGAAAGGCGAGCGACCTGATCTTGCAGAAAAAGAAGCCCAAGAAGCAGCGATCATCTCTGCATTTCTGCCCTCCATGCTCTCGGAAGCGGAAATAGACCGAGTGTTGCAAGAGGTTGCCTCAAATTGTTCCAGTGACAGCAACCCAAGGAAGACTCTTGGATTGATATTCAAGTCGTTCTATTCCAAGGTTGA
Source organism: Royoungia palumana (assembly GCA_038089855.1). Taxonomy (NCBI): domain Eukaryota; kingdom Fungi; phylum Basidiomycota; class Agaricomycetes; order Boletales; family Boletaceae; genus Royoungia; species Royoungia palumana. The sequence continues at coordinate 15,149 of JBBPLQ010000066.1, read as the reverse complement.
CAAAGCTAATGTTGATCCAGACTTGGTGAAAAGGAGAGCAGAGGCGCTTTTGAATCTCTAACAAACGCTTGATTGATGGTCACGCCCATACATAGGAGGCTATCAAAACGTCATCATATCAGAACTCCGTTGTTTCCTCATGGATCCTATACCTAGGAGGATTCTTCAGAGCAGGGATCAGTAGATGCTGGAAAAAGCAATTTAATTTAACACATGTTTCATCGGAATATACGATAAAACGTACATCGATCATCATTCGCCGTACCGTTCGTGGGGAGCTGTGTTGATGTCGCAGACAGTGGTGGAGGCAGTGCGCTTCGCACCCTGACGAGATCTTCCATACAACGAGTCACTGTATTTGACACGCCTTGCAAAATTCGTATCCGCTCATCAATCGCCTCTCGTGTGATTTGATCCAGGAGTGCTAGTTGGACATCTGTTACGTGAGTATTATCCCGGTCGTGCGATTGTGAACTAGTTTCCTGGCAAGCGCCTGCATAAGAATTAGACAGAGGTGCTTGCGCTACGGATGTGGACGAGGATGTTGCCAACTGAGGCGGAGTGAGCGAAGCATCTCCTTGGCCAGTCTCCAGCGGAATCAAGCAGGGGACCTTCCATGTCGATGTGTCATTCGAGTCCAAAGTAGCAGGTGCATTTTCGGAACGTGACGGAGAGCCAGTGAGAGAGTCGGTCGGTGAGTGGCCACCGAGACGCCTCATAGCTGCTTGGGCGGCGGCATCAGCTGGTGTTTGCGAGGTATTTTGGGATTGTAACGGTGTAGTAACTTGGTTACATCCTCCATTGATAGATGCTTCCCGGGCTACTGATCCACTTCTCTGATTGAGCCAACGCTGATCGAAATCCCATGAATGCCAATTCCGATCCGGCCCGGCAAAACCGGCAAAGGGGGGAACAGGCTGCGAAGTCTGGGGGCCTTGTACTTGGCCATGGGGAGGCTGACCTTGGTACTGGATATTATATTGAATGACCACACCTGGGGTGGAACCGGGAAGCCAGCCCTGCGCGCCTGTATTGGTATTCTGTGGACCCTCGGCCTGTGGATGCTGTCCGGCAGCCGCTTGCGGCTGCTGAGCGGCATTGCGTGCAAATCTCCCTAGAACTCGAGCAAGTGCGTCGTTTTCTACTTGTTGCTGTCCACCAGCCTGATGAAATCCGAAAATATTTTGCGGCTGACGTGCTCCAGCCTGTGGTTGACGTGCAGCTGGGGGCTGGTGTTGCTGATTCCGTGGAGGGCTGTCGAGGACACTCTGTCGGCTATAGGACAAAATAAGCATCTGCCGAGCAAAAATCGATAGATCGCAGGAGGACTTACCACGTAGGGCAGCTTTGCTGGCGTTCGAGCCACGACCGCAAGCAATAGAAATGAAAGATATGCCCACAAGGTAGCTTTTTCGGAGACATATTCGGCCCATCATGAGAGGGTTGTGGCTCTCCTTCGGTATCTGCAGGTCTTCCTTGGTAATACATCTCCTCGCGGCAAATGATGCAAGTACGGTCCGTCATGGCTAACATCTCTTGTTCAGTAGCATCGGGATATCTTTCATCCATGTTACGCGTGGCTGCACGGTACCGGATCAGTGCGCGAAGTCTCGTAACAAACGAGCGTCCGGTGAGGTATACGTCCCTGATGATGTTCAATGGTAATCCGTATAGTGCCACGATAAACAAGAAGAATAGAAGATATGTCACGAGCTTCAGAAAATCTGTCGGACTAGAGTTGAAGAAGAGGATGCGCAACGAAGATATTGACGAACCAGTTGCCAGTTCGATGTAGAAGATCCACATGCTCTTGTTCTGCCAGGGAGGGGCATTTTCCCCGCCCCTCTGTTGCGCGCGACGAAGATCAATAACATAAACCAAATACTTAGCTACGACGTTCATGGCACTAGCCATGAGGATAGCATACTGTAGGGTATGTCAGTCGGAATTCCGTTGTGTGGTTTTGAGTACCTACTTCATTCGCAAACATCATCATCCCGCCAACACCATTATTGGTTGTGCTGTCCACGGCGTATGCGAACATGAATAGATCAATGAACCAGAGAATGGTGAATAGGCTGGTCATTCGAATGTGAAACAGTAATGGTGGTCCAGGATATGGACGCTGGTCCATCTGCCATAATAATTGTCAGAGTGAGTTCAAATAGCAAAGGGACAAGAGATGCACCCATTCGATACGATCAGAAGCAAGCCAATGGAAAGACTTGACAAAGAGTAAGAACCCAAACATGAGAAGGAACGGGATGTCGAAGTCGTCTCGGAAAATGGTAAACGCGAGAAGTGACTCGGTGACAAAGAACCAGAGACGATCATAAAGTCGCTGGATGAACCATGAATCAAGCAAAAGCAGTTGAGGGCACTGGTTCACTTGCCTCAATTTCCTGTGGTCGAAGGGAACCAAAGAATATACGCTGGGCACATCGAGCAAACAGCAGCGCAACCAAGAGCCCAAAGTTGGCGAGGATCTGCTCAAGGTTGAAAAAGGAGAAAACACTGTCTTCTGAAGACGAGGACTGACCAAAACACTCCGATTGCTCTTAGAGAGATGAATTGCGAGAGAGTAGAAATTGCTATGTCTCCTGAGCGCACTGACGATCGTAGCAGAGACCGCAAGGGAGGATATCGTGGCATAAAGTAGCGTCTTGTGAGAACTGAGCGCAGCAAAGAACCTGTTCTCTCTTGCACGGAATGCGTCAATCCATGGCATGATGGTGTACGACCAACATTACCGAGCGTTGACGTGTCCTGGGTTGGTCGCAGTTCTCACGCTCATACTCGTAGATCTCCATGTACCTCTGCGCCAGCTTATTGTCCAAAGTTCTACCGATATTTGCCTGTTGCCAGCTCTAGATGTGCCCTTTGCGTACAGGCGAGGGACTTATTGTGGTCTTCGGCAGACCAATTTAGGGCGCTTAAGCGGCCCAGTGGGCATCAAATCCAACTTTCAAGTTCTCCCTCCAGTGGCCCTCCAATACTTCTTGACTACATTCTTCAGTGGTGCCCACCTAGCCCAGACAAATGTCCACATTACGCCGGAGAAATGTCGCAGACTCCACTCCGTCGCAGAAAAAACCCCAAATTCACAAGGATGGTAGCCTCTTGGGCGCTCGAGTCACTCCGAAGGGTGTCTTCATCCTTTCGTCTCTCGCAATATTTGCGTTCGTCTGGTTTTACACACAGGTACCACAGGTCTCTGCCAATCATTATGCAATTTGTTCTCGCTTTGGCTCAAGGATATATACTGTCGATGATTCCAAACCTATCGTCCAATGCTTAGTCGTGAAAGATAAGGTTATTGTGGATATTGGCGCTCGAGGTATTCCTGATTCCCACTTGGCTGGACAGATTCATGTCATGAGTACTAGATGATATCTCGGCCCGTGGATCGACACTTCAAATCCGATACATTGATGATCAGTCAATCGTGGTACCGGGTTTGAGCGGTCAGTCAAATTTAATTTCTGAGACAATATTCACTGAACGACGGTGTAGACTCTCACGCACACATTCTGGAATACGGTGCCACCAAGCAACTTTCTTTGGAAGCTGGCAGGTCTATCAATGGTAGGCATAGGCGTCAAGTGTTATCTCTCCCTTTAGCATTTTGTTCTCGCAGAAACGATTACACTCATTAGAGAGTATGTCGTGGAACACCCAGATATTTACTACAATACATCCAGATTCGTAGAAGGTTGGGGATGGGATCACACTTCCTGGCCTATAGAAGAGTGGCCCACCGCGGTATGTGGCATCAGCTGTCCTTGGCCATCATGCTTGTAAGCATGTGTTCCACTCACATGGTCTGTCAAGGATGCTCTCGAGAGGGATCCGGTCATCCGTGGTCGGCCGGTAGTACTGCAGAGTAAGGATGGTCACGCATTATGGGTGTCTAAGATGGTACTCCAATTGAGTAGCCCTCTTCCGGAAGAAGTGGAAGGCGGTGTCGTTTTCCGTGATGCTCTTGGGAATCCCACTGGTTCGTAGGTCTCTCTACCAGCCACGATGCCTAGTCTCAATCATCCAGGTGTATTGCTTGACAAAGCACAGCAGCTAATAGAAAGGCCTATTCCGACAGAAGATAATCTTCGCAGACATTTTGCGGCAACCGCCAAGGATGCTTTGTCCTTTGGGTTAACCTCTGTGCATGACGCTGGATTTCGCCCCGTATCGCTCGAACTTTTTCAGAGGTAAGATCGCGGTATAGTATCATACTCGCATGTTGAATCCTTCAATAAAAAGACTGGCGACAGAAGGATTACTTCCCGTGAGCTTGTCGCTGAATTTTGTTTTACGTGTCCGTCACTTCTATTCAGATCCGGATCTACGGAATGCGTTACTTCGACGACCTCGGTCCCTACTGGGGAAATATCTCAATGCCTATCATCAATGCCGGAAATGGCCGCCTGAATGTTAGAAGCGTAAAACTATTCGCGGATGGTGAGCAACTACATCCATGTATCCGATCCATCCGTTTATACTCTCGTTGAACAGGTGCCTTGAGGTCCGGCGGAGCAGCAGTAAGCACACACTAGCGCTTACAAAGATATCTCGTAACAGCGACCGGACGATAGCTGTTTGAACCTTATCATGACAATCCTGGAACGAAGGGATTTATGAGATTAGATGAAAAGTTACTGCGTGAAGTTGTTCCTCAGTATTTGAGAGATGGGTGGCAAGTTGTGAGTCTCATTTGAACTGCAAAATATAGCTTCAGATGTTAAATCACATTACCAGAATATTCATGCCATCGGCGACTATGCAAATAGTGTAGTCCTAGATACCTTTGAGGCTGCTCTCAGAGATGTCAATGTTACAGCGTTGAGACCTCGTCTCGAGCATGCTCAGATAATGAAAGAGGAGGACATGATGCGCCTTGGCAAGCTAGGTGGTATGTCTGCGTTGTCCAATCAGGCACTATTAAATGACTCTACTCTGAATTTCAGTCATTGCAAGCGTCCAACCCACTCATGCGTGCGCCATGCATCATCTTCGCTTTTCAGATAGTGTTAATCTATTATTGCAGCACCAGTGATATGTGGTACGCTGAAGACCGTCTCGTGCGTACAAAACATGGGCGTATGCACTGCTCACCTCGCTGAAGCCATTTTAGGGACCTGAACGAGTGAAAGGTTTATACGCCTTTCGCTCCCTTCTTGATCATGGCACCCGACTCGTCCTAGGTTCTGACTTCCCGGTGGAGGACATGAACCCGCTCTCTGGTTTTTACGCAGCTATCACGAGGCTATCTCCTGATGGTTCTTCCCCCAAGGGGTCCTCTGGTTGGTGCGTGACTACCGACAGAAATCTATAGATACAGCATTTAGTAGACGTTTAGGTTTCCCGAACAATCCTTGAGCCGCACCCAAGCTTTACGAGGTGTGTTTGTGATTTCCTTGCTTGTGGTTGTGGTGTCTCATCGATCATTACTGATTGATAGGTATGACTATCGACCCCGCGTACGCTTCCTTCACAGAGGATACACTTGGATCGATCGCACCCGGAAAACTCGCAGATTTTGTTGTTCTCTCGCAAAATATCATGACAGTTCCGACAGATCAGATCCTGAAAACACGGGTGCAGGCAACTTTCATTGATGGGGAACTTGTGTATGGTAGATTGTAAGGTGCTTAAAGTCCACGATCACCGCATCATTGGGCTCTACTGGCTGCCACCGTCATCCATTGTGACGACATGTATATGAAAGCGTAGTCTACTAAGTATTGTTCTTCCGTCGCGTCACGCGTTATATAAGCGCCACAGACGCGTCCAATACAGAATTACCCGAATCGGTTGTGCCGCGCTGTCTTCAAGGTTCAACGGTCACTCTACAGGCAGAATTCAATCCATGACTGCAATGCCTTCGTTTCATACCCCTGTGTCTGGGGAGAAACGAAAAATAGCAGCGGATCAAACCAGTCAGAAGAGACTCGCACTTGAGAGTTTTGGCGGTCAACGTACAGCTGTGCATGTCAGTGGAAGCTCCAAGGAAGAGTATTGGATGGTACAGTGGTATGTTGATTTCCGACTTGATGGATAACGAGTTCAATAAAGATTCTCTTACTCGGTCTGTTTGTTTCCGTCATTTTTTTCATTCACAGGCGGAAGCCTCAGTACAAGAAACACAAGACATGGGATGGCGACGCAGTTCTCGTGTTGAATGGTGCGAAAGGGACCTTGTACGATCTTGAAGGCAAATTGTATGCGCTTATTTTCCAACCATCATGTCCTCAATTGAACATGTCTTGTCGCAGCATTGGTGCAGGCTCTCTGAACGCCCCAGGTGCGGAGGAAGGTGGCGAGTATGAATTTAGTGGAAGGGAGATCGGAATCGACCATTCCATTTCAAGAGTGGATTATTTGTCTGGAAAATGTTTCGGCCGTGGCTCCACTTCAAGTTCTACCACTCTTTCCCCTTCTTCTGTCAAGAAACAATCCGTTTCCCTGAAACCCTCCACTCTTGTTACTCCTTACAAGACGCCCACCAGAAAGCTCGTAGACCTGCAGCCTGTCAATTTGATCGCTGATCAACACTCTGCTGGTGACGCAAATGAAGCTCAAGGATCCAAGTTATGTTGGACGGCGATTTGGTACGTACATATCTCATTTTGATGATCATGTAGGGGAACAATAGTCTAGGCGGCGGCCCCAAGCCAGGAAACACAAGACATGGGATGGCGATGGATTTGTTCGGCTGACTGGAAATCAGTTGACCGTGATATCTGAGAAGGGTAAAATGTTCGAATCTCATTTTCTACTATGGCCTGCACTGAAAGTATGCCTGGGATCGTAGAATCGGACGTAAAGATTGGGACGGTCTGTCACTTCACGATGGATACCGATTTTATGCAGGAAATAAGGAGATTTCGTTGGATTCACCTATCTCACCTTCGCAGATACCGTCCATTACTGGCGTCGAAGATGATATTTGTGACCCTGAAGGTGTTCGTTCGGACAGATCACTACGAGGTCCCGTAGTCGACATACAATGTGATTGGTCGTCGAAAGAAAACATTCCTCTAGCAACAATTTCGAGAAACTTCGTCCCACCCGCCTCCTTCTACGGCGACGTTTCTAAGAAATATTCAGGTGGTCCTCTGTGAGCATTTTACCCCCATTCCAAACCATATTGTTAATTTGGAAGCTTTTAGGCACGATCCGGATGCAGATGGTGCGGTGGTCATGAAGACCCCCACTAAGGAGCAGGTAGAAAGATTCAACAAAAAGTATTATTATCCCGCTTGTTTTCCATTTGAATTAACTCCTGCATATAGAGGTCTGCCTGTTGTTCCGGTCGTCCTTGACCCTATCGTTGCAAGACATTTGCGACCTCACCAAGTTGAAGGTGGCCACATTTTCATGAAAAAGAATGGCAATACTGATTTTTAGGTGTTTGCTTCTTGTACGAGTGTGTCATGGGTTTGCGGAAGCATGAAGGTCAGGGTTGCATCCTTGCAGATGAGATGTTGGTTAGACCCCTTTCTGATTCTTGAAGAACGCTGACTCTTGCGATATCCAGGGGTCTTGGCAAAACGTTACAGGTATGTGATGTGTTATTCTCTACCTCCTCGTTGCTGATTAGATCCAGACTATCGCATTAGTTTGGACGCTCCTTAGTAAGATATTGCTATGATCATCACCGAATGTCTAACGATGCTGCAGAACAAAATCCTTATGGCAGTGGAGCAGGTGCTATTGGAAAGGCATTGATTGTTTGCCCAGTATCACTGATCAATGTGAGCTCGGAGCGGAGCCAATGACCTAGACTGAAACCGGTTTCAGAACTGGCGTGCTGAGTTTCGCAAGTGGTAAGCCTGGAGTAGTAGACAAGGATTCCACCGAGCAACTTTTCGTATAATAGGTTAGGTCGCGACCGCATCGGTGTTTTGGCCGGGGACAAAGACAAATCTCAAATCAGGCAATTCCTTAACTCGTATGCCAAATGGTTCTTGGATTTTTGGGTTCTCATGAATGCCATTTACTAGACGAGTTCATCAAGTTCTCGTGATCGGTTATGAAAAATTGAGGAGCGTCATGTAAGTGGCAAGTAACTGTCTTGCAGGCTCGATTGTTAAAAACTTCCGTAGAACTGACCTTACTTATTGCAAGTGAGTGATAGTGATTTCTCTTTGGCCGCAGACGTTGACTCTCGAGATCAGTCCCCCAATCGGCCTTGTAATTTGTGACGAAGGTTGGAATACTTCCATTCATTTACCTCATCTGCCATCCTGAAATGCAACAGGTCATAGATTAAAGTCTGCAAACAATAAGACATCTACGATGTTCAAGGCTCTTCGTACGCCTAGAAGAATAATTCTCTCTGGAACACCTATTCAGAATGACTTGAGCGAGTTCCATGCAATGGTATGCTTCTTCCGGCAAAGTTTTTGTTTTCGTCTCATAATTTGAGACATGTTTAAAGGCGGATTTTTGTAACCCTGGTCTGCTTGGTAAATCTTTCATTTTATTCGCGCTGCTTAGTTGGCTGACCCTAATTCAGATGACTACCCCACCTTTCGACGGGTGTATGAGGTTCCCATTCTCAAGAGTAGGGCGCCTGGTTGTACTGCGAAGGAACTTGAAATAGGAGAAGCACGGTCTGCCCAGGTATGATCTCTCTGCGGTTTATTTTCTGGCCGTGTTTGCTTGACGTGCCTAGTTGTCCGCTATAGCAAAGAGCTTTGTTTTGCGACGCGAGGCAACAATTTTGAAAAACTATTTGCCACCTAAACGTCGGTTTCCACATTCTCGTATCATGCTGTATTAAAATGATTGTTTAGATGAATATGTCGTGTTTGTAACTCCATCGCAATTGCAACTCTCCATGTTCTCCACAATCCTCAAGCCGGAGAAGCTGGATACCCTGATCGAAGGGTCTACTGCGGAGTCTCTTGCTCTTATTGGAATGCTCACAAAAATCAGCAATAGCCCGCTCCTACTCAAAGCTCAACTTGACAAAGCCAGAAACTCCAAAGGAGAACAGAAGATACGCCCAGGCATTATGGAAGCAGTGAGACTTCTTCCAGAGCGAGCACAGATTGACGACTTTTCTCTCAGTGGTAAGTTGATCTCGTTCCTCGCGATGCGGAATGATGACACGTGAATTAAAGGCAAGTTAACCGCACTAGCAAGCCTCCTTAAAACACTTCGGCAGGTATGTTATATTGAGATTTTAATCTATGTTTATCTGGGTTAACGTGCAAGCAGTACACGGAAGAAAAGTGTATTTTGGTGTCCCACTATACATCTACCCTCAACGTTCTGGAAGCTTTCTGCAAGAGACAAAATTATACCTACCTACGATTAGATGGGTGTGACCAGCGCATGTTTCGACTACAAACCTCGTGACACGTATTTTAGGCAAACGCCTGCGCAAAAGAGACAAGAATACATCAATCTTTTCAACAAGTCTTCCCAACGGAGCTACTGTCTGTCTCCCTCCCCAAACAGGCATTTGTACCTTCTGACATGGGCCATAGTCTTGTTCTTGTTAAGTTCTAAGGCAGGAGGAGTTGGACTTAACCTTATTGGCGCCTCACGATTGTGCCTCATCGATTCTGATTGGAATCCGAGGTTGGTGTTTTTTTTGTGCTTCTTGATCCTGGCTCTTCGAACATTTCTCATATGTAATCACTTCTAGTCATGACCTGCAATCAATGGCACGGATACATCGGTCTGTTAGCACGCGGAACCATTCTCGATCCTATACTAATTATCAGCAGTGATGGGCAAAAAAGGCCGGTTTTCATCTATCGATTATTGACAGCTGGGGCCATCGATGGTAAGGACGCTCGGTCTTCCTGTCCTAGGATTCACGCTGACATTTTTGCAGAGAAGATCTTTCAGCGACAGGTCACCAAAATCGGGTTGAGTAACTGTACGTGGTACAATTTGTTTGACCCTGTGTGCTTGCTGATCTTCTCCTTAGCCCTCATGGGAAACGTAAAAACACTGTTCTTGACCTGCGATCAACATACTGAACCTTCACCCAGGAAAGTGCCGGATCCAAGGCAGATTCGTTCACCCGGAGAGATGTGGGTCTTTTATACGAACAAACAGATGCACGAATTTATCACGGGTTTTAGCTTCGTGACATCTTCCGAATTCAACCAGACACACTTTGCAGTACCCATGACCTCTTAGGTTGTCAATGTGGTGGTCAGGGACTATCGAGTATGCACAGCGTAGACGATAATATTAAGCTGGACGATGCTACTGAAGACTGCTCCGAAAGGGGGTTCATTAACGCATCTCAGATTGACCCCGTCCAGTTCGACAGGGCAGAGAAAGCGGTGACTATCTTCCGTTGTGAGTAGCGAAACTCGTATTAACTTGGCGGTTAGGAGCTCCGGAAGAAGAGGATCGAGCTCGCAGCACTTGGGGAATGGACCCACATTAATTGTCTACGACGCCACATTCAAGACCAAGTTCACGATGACATTCTGCGGCGACTCCTCTATTTCACGGATGATGACGACATGGACGGAGTTGAGCCAGCTAAGCCGCAATCGAGACTGGATTCACTATTGACGGCAGCTGACCTCGACAACATCACGGGAATGGATAAAAATCAACCTTTACCCTCCGTAAGGGATGTCCCAGGGGGGACTGTCTCCTTTTTATTCGAGAAGATCTCGACAAGCCATCTGGATGACGGAGTCGGTCAACAGATGTGAAGAATGCATCGATGAAGATTTGATATCCCAGTCACAATCCACATGTAGTCGGTTTCATCAGGGCTCAACGCCTTGCTGAATTATGTACTTATTGTAACTAACTTGATAGGTATTACATGCCAGTGGAGAATGCTAGATGAATGCTACTTGTACACATTACTGTGGTGATTAGGTGACGCCACAGAGACCCGGTCCCATGTCGGCGCCCGCGCCGCAGGGTGCAACGTGAAGCGCCGCAGGGTGAAGTGTCGTAGTGGCTTGACGAGGGCCAAGTCATCGTCCACGGCACTAATTTTCATCAGGAGCACATGTATCTCCTCATCCCGAAGTCCGTATTCACGAAGCTTTTGCGCCCTGACCTTGAAAGAGTCCAAGCGTGGGTGGAAGCCAATGAGATCCAGCAACTTCTGGAACAGTTCCGTCACCCAGCTGACCCTCTCCTGCGTGAAGCCTTCCCCACAGCCATGGGCAAGTAAAAGGTCATGAACCGTCCTCCTCGAGGTATAGTATCGGTCGATGAAGTTGACGTCGCGCTTCGCGGTAATGCAAGCGTGACCCACTGTAACAATGCCACACTGAGTGAAGTGAGACTCGTTATTCAGCCACCAATCTTCCATGTTCGGTTCGTGTTCGAGATGCGTGACAATGAGTGCAACGGGGACCTTCTGGTGGCAAAGAAAGTCGTGGAAAAGCTTGTAATTCTGCTGCGTGTTGGCGGTGATCCGACCCCGTCGGATACAGAACACCAGCAGATTGATGCCCCCGGTCTCGGATAAGTATTTGACAAGGCGGTACGCCTTGTTGATAGCGGCAATCAAGTTGTCTGGGTCGCTGAGCGACTGGGGCTCGTTCAAGCCGACAGTGTCGAATATGCGGAAATCCCTCCCTTGGACAGAGACGTCGTAGGGTCTGGCGTCCAAAGTACAGCTGACCGCACCAGACGACGTCCTGGCTTCTTCAGTACCGAGGATGAGGTTGACCACCGAGCTCTTGCCGACACCCATTTCTCCAAAGAGAACAACGTTGGAGCGGCGCCGAATCAGCTGGGGCTCGCTCATCAACGGAATGGATATGGCCTTGGAGACACGACTACGCTCAGTCTTGGCTCGCACATTGCTCAGGATGGTCACAGACCTGGCTCTCCTTGGCGAAGGGATCCTCATCCTCTATGTGAAGGGTCCCTACAGGCGGCGGACTAGTAGCATGTTTCGTCATGGTCGTTCTACCGAGACAAGGGGAATAAGGCAAGAGCGAAGTTGGAAAGGGTCCTGGAAGATGAGGAGGATAAAGGTGCCGGGGGAAGGAGGGCTAACTCGAAGGGGAGTGGGCGGTGCATTAATGAGTGGGGGCAATTTGGATGATAAGTCCACTCGGAACAGAGCGAAATATGGATTGCTCGTGCCAGTGCTGCTGCTGAGATTGATGGATCTCACCACTTGGTCCGCAGACAGGTTTCGACGGCACGATGCACGATCTTCCCAAAGGGGAAATTGGCCATAAGTTCTCCCAATGCCTCGTTGATGCGCTATAACGCCCAGGTGTGTGCATTTGCACTGCCGTGCATGACTCGGTGCTGGTCAAACGACACCCGTTGGATCGATCTGTCATGCACCGACCTATACAGAGACTCAGATACTGCGCCTCATGTCGAGGGTGATCAGAGCGTGGAGAAAGCCGACGTAGTGAATAGGAGAACTAGACGCCTCAGGCACGCATAACTTACAGGCGGTCACTGGATTGTACAACGCGAAGCCTTTCGCTGACTGTCATTCCATCCACCCTCCACCCTGCGAACTACATCTTCTGCATCATCCCTACCCATCCCACAACGTGACACCAACATGCGTACCATCTGCTTCTTGTCATAGACGTGCCGAGCATAGACCAACTGTCTAAGGTAGATCGAGAAATTGGTGACCCAATTTCGGGTTTCAATGGCGTGGGCACGTTGTGTGGCGCACTTGAGGAGAAGCTCGGATATTATTGTCTTGGACTCTTCGTATTTGTCTGCGTACATGTTGCCATAACCCGGCGTACAAGTGACACACGCATGGGCTATGCAATCGATGCCGAACCTGGTAAACTCCTGTGAGTTCCGTTCCCACCATCCCTCCATCGGTGTCTCGGACTCTAGGTTCGTGATGACAAGCGCGACAGGAACCATGCGACAGCAGAGGAATTCGTAGAATAGTCTGTAGTTGTGTTGGGCTGTCGCGGTGATCCTTCCGCCTCGAACGCAGAACACGAGTAGATGAACACCGCCGGCACCGTTCAAGTCAGCTACCAACTTGTGGGCTTTCTCGATTGCGGAGAGGTAGTGCTCAGCGCCGAGTTGAGGCTCGTTTAAGCCCACGGTGTCATAAATACGAAGGCGATATTCCTCTGCATCGGTTTCGTATAGGGTAGAATCCAGAGTACACCCGTCGGTGCCATAAGATGTGGCAGCGACAGTCTGGCCCATGATAAGGTTCACGAGGGAGCTTTTCCCTGAACCGGTTTCTCCGAATATGACAATGTTTTGAGGGACATTATGCGAAGACATGAAAGACTACAAAGCGCTTTTGTCAGTTCGGTGAGCTTGTGCAAATCTTGTGGCAAACTTGAAAATACCTGGATACTGTTTGCGAAAAGACTAGCTGGATGTTCTACGTCGAACAGGGGACAAGGGACCCGTCGTCCTCAATGTGGAACACATGTTGGGAGCAAGCTCGATGAGTCGCTGTTCATGACGAATTGCCGATCAACATGACTCAGCCTCGTGGATGGGTCAAAGGAGTGTTCCGACCGGGCTGTGTTCATTTTATCCACACCACTGATTGGCGATTGGATTCGACCGCTACTTTTGAGGCGCCCGTCTATTCATGATGACTGCCACGCACTGGCCTCGTTGAACTCAACGGCGACCGACTCCCATTTCCGAGCGAACACTCGAGCCGAGACGGACGCTTGCTACACCTAGATGGCCACACACATGAATGGGGCTAACGAACAGAGCCAAATTTCCATGGAAGGTCCTGTGTCGGATACCAAGGGTACCCTGCTAGTAAGTGGGTGGTTGCATGGAGCCCAATCTCGACCAAGCTATAGCATTTTCAGGGCGATGTCATTCAACTGCAAGACCAACTCGGTAGTTCCGAACCGCTAGAATCCAGAGTTGTAAGTGTCAAACATTCTACTCGTCCTAATCGTTGATATATCATAGAACATGCGACGGTGCCTCAGCAAGTTGATCATCCCACCTCCTCTCTCTAGTGGCTCCCCAAGTGTGCAAAGTGTCCCCGATTCAGTTATCCCTCCATTTACGGCTCTCATGCCAGTGCGAACGCCAGACGTAAGTACTTTATGGCTCGATGGTCGTCCCGGCTCATCTGTCGTTAACAAAGCATTCACTACGTCGCTCCCGAAATGTCGTCGTGTTCGGCGAAAGCGGCGTCGGAAAGTCATCCGTCATTAACATGATCGCAGGAAATAACATCACCCAGACATCAAACAATGCTGTCGGGTGCACATTCCGCTATCAGTGTCACGAAGTCGACCTTGATGGCCTCCATGTTAATCTCTGGGACACCGTCGGGTTGGATGAAGGGACTGAAGGGACTGTGCCTGCCAAACAAGCCGAGAGAGGCCTCAAGACTTTCCTTCGCGATATCACTCGGTGGAACGGCGTCGATTTACTTTTGTACTGCGTCCGTGGCACTAGAGTCAGACAGGCACTACTCCGGAACTACAACCTTTTCTACGCTGCCGTATGCCGCAAAAAAGTTCCAGTGGCCTTGGTCGTCACTGGACTGGAGAATTACGAAGGTGACATGGAGGAGTGGTGGACGGAACATGCAAAAGATCTGATGAAACATGGGATGCGGTTCGATGCCCATGCATGTGTCACCACAATACATAGCAACCACCCCGCCATTCAAGGCCGGTTGGAGCATTCTCGAGACGCGCTCCGTAACCTTTTGCAAGCGAACGTTGACACTGTCACGTGGAAGGCGGACGAAGAGTCGTTGTTCTCGGCCTCCTTGCCCGATGTTCGTGCCCTTATCCGGTCGTCGGAGAAAAGAGCAGCCCCTCTCATCATGTTCTGTGATGCCACGGAACGGGCCAACCTGACCCACCTTTTCCCGGCTGCGTCGAATTCCCAAACAGCCCCCACCAGCGACCTAAAATATAACTGTCTTCATGTCGATGCCCAGGAGTTACTTCTCGGAGTTCCAAAGCTTGACGAAGCGATGACACAGCGGCCTGACCTACTTGTCTTTTGCACTGATACGGATTGTGAACTGGACCGTTCGTGGACCATTCTCGAACAATTTCACTCACTCCTTGGCGGAGAGACATGTCCGATTGTCGTCATCTTTGGAGGGTTGGAAAACCACGAGGCTGCGACGAAGTTGTGGAAGCTCTGGTCGTCTTCGCACAACGGGGAAATCATCGCTAATCCGACCTTTTATCCTT